>JAOBYF010024345.1:0-13086 GCA_025403605.1 Parazoanthus darwini
TTTAGGAGTTCAACTCAGTTGTTTTATAATCAGTTATGCTGGCACAGGTTCTGATCTATCATTTTCACACAACACAAACCTGTCTTAATTGAAAAACTGAATGATAATAGAAAAGTATTTTTATGGAGAAGATAAAATTGCAAAGCAATTTTGAAGCAATTTCGGCTATACTTAATTTCGCTCAATATTCTACTCGAAAGTTTGCATGTTCTATCGGTTGTCCATATACGCCACTCTGCACGAAATTCTGCAAGCAGAAGTTTCTTATGCCTTGCGGCTTGCCAAAAAACAGCAAAAATCTCTGAGTATCTCTGTTTTCAGTTGATTCAAAACTTGCCGACTGATTTTTCTCTTCCAGTTTTACAATTTTGATAATGATTTTATATGACTGACGGCAAAGTTTTTTAAAACAAAAAGGGATAATACTTATAATAAAGGTCCTTATCTAACTTAACCATTTAATAATCGGATCAAATCAAATCTGGTCTAATCTAATCTGGCTCTAACCTAATCAAACCGAATATTATCGAACCGATCGAATCCATTCAAATCAAATCTAAAATGAAATAAAAAGGAATATAGTCAAGAATAGTAACCTGATATTTTTCAACTTCTTTCCAGATACTATGGACGGATGACTAAAAAGAAATCTTGCATTCTTCTTGTTGCTATCTGGGTCCACTCCGTTATCTGGGCGGCAGGACCGTTAATGGGCTGGGGAGAGCTGGTCCGTGATCCCACCACCAACACATGTCGGCCCAATTTTGCGGCACAAAAATCAAGCGAGAAAATATATGCGTTACTGTTGGCGATATTTGCCTTCGGACTTCCAAGTAAGTCTTCTTAAAATCGATTATAAAATCTTTTTTGAGCCGTGACACAAAAGCAAAAAGTGTTATACATTAACAAAACTTAATGAAATATGAAAGCTTTTTGACTAGGATTTATTGTAAAACTAATATAGCAGGAAAAACTCTAATGGAACTTGAAGACTTGCTAAGTATCAAACATTTCGGGAGTTTCAAGGTTCGGTACACCAAAAAATGGGAGATTTAGAAAAAATAAATTGTGAAATTTCAAAAACTCTTACAACTTTGCAAAACATTGCCAGCAAATTAAATGTACGACATTTTTATGTTCAGTTGAGTTTACTGTTCGCCGTTGATCGATTGATCGCAAACGCTGTCTGGAACCGAGAAATTGAATTGCAGAATTGAACAGCAAAAAAGTAAACTGACTGCATTTGTTCATGGTCAAAACCCATTGACGACAAGGACTTAGTGCTATCTTATTCAAAGTGATTTCAAGCTTATCTCAATAATGAAAGGCTTGTTTTGAAAAAACGTGATTTTTCGTGTTGGCAAGTAAGCTAACATATGTCGCCTCATCTGAACCAGGATTGACGTGGTACGTTTTTCGTCGTCGTTAGGTGTTAAGGCGTTTGGCTGTTCGTTTGAGTATCAGACGAGTTGTGAAGAAAAAATTGTATAGTAACTGGTAGAGCATCAGAAATCAAATCGCGCCATTGGTTTGAATTTGAAGAACCTAGTTGATTAAGAAATGTTTGAAACTACGTGAATAAAAACCGTTCATTGATTCCGTGGAGAGCTAACCGAAGTCCCCAGTTTGAAAACGAGTCCTTTTTTATATCTTTTGCAAGTAATTCTAATGTAAATGGCCCGGGTGATTGAAGTGTCTAGCGGCTAATTATCTCAAAATGGTTTCAACGTGTTTCCTTGCAAATCGCCAGATTTGGGGACTTTGTCGTTAGTGACCGCTAGAAAAGATCATAAATCGTGTGACTCCAGAACAAGACGTGAAAGATGGCAGGTCTGAGTAAAAGGAAAGAAGACACTGACTTTTAGAAACTCTTCAACTCAGTACTCAGTAAATTATAAATGTTCTTCATACAATCCTTCACAGACTTTAATGTATTTTACTCTCTTGGTTTTCAGTTCTGATAACCATATATAGCTATGTGCAGATCTTCCGAGTTGCAGATGAACAGGAGAGGCAAATACGAAAAGATATGGCGTCGGTGCATGCGGAAGCTGGGAAAAACAGCTGGACAAGAGAACGAAAGGCTCATAAAACAATTCTCATCATCATTGGAGCATTTGCATTCTGTTGGTTGCCCTATACAGTTGATACGTGTTGGAAAATGTTAACAGGTAAGACCACGGTCCCGTACTGGCTGGCCAACATTGGACTAACGTTGGCGTTGTTCAACAGCTGTGTGAATCCAATGGTGTACACTATACGGGACAAACGCTTCAGGCGAGGAGCCAGGAAAATTTTGTGTAGATGTGCGGTGCAAAACAGGCACCGAAAAGGGACGGACAGAACCCTCAGTTATATTTCTTCATCGAGAGTAACTAACACTTAATACATGAAAGGTAATAGAAAAAAGTCAGCAAGAGGAACAAGTAATAGGCCAAGTAATAGGAAATAGGCAATACTGCATGAGCTAATAAATAGATAACAGCGGCTGCATTATTGATGGTTCAGAAAGGTAGTAGGCATTACGCAGTAGGCAATAGGCAATAAAATGTAGCAACTGCCAATCAGAAGCAATAGAAAACTGGTGTCAGGGGCACCCCTGGGCTTTTTCAGCTTTAAGCCCGCCCCCGGAACGTTGCTGGTATACGGTTACCAATTTACACCGGTACAAGACCGAAGTCTTACAAGACGTAAAATAACTTGAGTTGGACTGTTAAGCTGCAATCACGTAAATGTTGTACTTCCCTATTTCAACGAAACTCTCGATAAACAGTTTTGGATTGTGAAAACACAAAAAAGTGTAAACAAATGCAATACGGAGTTGGTGTGTAACAGACGGAGTCTGCAGCTGTTGAAAAAAAAAAACTAACTCGTAAAACGGTAAAGAAAGTGGCCATGGCCAAGACGTAATAAGTAATGTGCAATATTCGCACAATCAGAATAACAGACAATAATTTGTGCAGTAGCCATACAATTGCCGTCGGCATCCATACGTCTTGAAAGATGTATCAGTGTATCATTCTGTAAGAAAGTCAGTGTCAGTTGTCGTGTGCAACACTTCACTGAGTGGCTGAGAAGACTCACTCTAGATGACAAGTGACAGTCTTTTGCACAAAGGTCACTGGTAAAATAGGACGGCTCTGTAGCAGAAAGTGTCATCTTCTATGTAATATGAATTCGTAAAATCCAATACTGAATAGGTAGTAAGCAATTACTGACATATTGAAACAGTAGTCTGTAGGCATGCACAAAGCGAAATGACAATAAAAATGTCAAAAGGCAAATCGTCGTTTCCGGTGTCATGGTTAATACCGCCCGAACATTGAAATACCATGAGACCCTTTTTGGAATTAACGACAATTCACGTCGAAAGAAAACTAACTAAACTAAAACTAAACTTTATTTAACGTCGTCGCGCTGGGAGAGATCGCCCATTCTCCAAAGATGATGAAATAGATTAGTCATTTTGGGCTTATAATGTACCCTGATTACCCCTGAAAGCCTGCTCAAAACTCAGCGGATGGGCTCAAAAAACCCTGAGCACCATTGAAGCCTGCTCAAAACGTAGTAGTTAGCCTTGTATATCCCTGACCATCCCTGACCAAGTCTGCGCAAAACTTAGCAGTCAGCACTTTGTTTTGTAGAATGTCGCGAGAACAATGGCCATTCAGTGCACGATGGTAGAAAAAAAGTTGTTTGAGTGGGCAACTTCCCCCACCCACTCCCCCGCAACCAGAAAAATATTGGAAGACTAATTTTGAAAAAGAACTGAACATTGGTTTTGATCAACAAGGCTAGGGTTGATTTGGTATGTTTTTTGTCGTAAGGTTTGGTGTAAAGGTTAATGTTTCGAACTTAAAGTTTGATATAAGGCTGGCGTTTCGATAGTTAATTAGTTAGCCCTTTGACACTAAAGTAACGGTTTATAGTCCCTTATTCGAAAATTGACTTCGTGAAACGCTGTTTTTTGGGGTAGCCGCTTACTAGAAAAAAAATGGATGATTGCGGTTGCCAATTAAAAATTTTCTAATTTTAATTGCGATGCTTTGTTTTCTTTCCATAACGCACATTTTTGAATAAGTAGCAATGGTGCAAACTAACCGAAAGTTCTCAACTATACAATTACCTTGCTTTTGAACTGATAGCTTTATTTGATAATATTGTGTTCAATATCGATAGCGTGGAAAATGTAGATATGGGTAGAAGACTGGGGAGACTATTTCAGGCGGGTGGTTCAAATCAATGAAAATTTATTGGTTTGCTATACTGAGGCTAAAGTCATGAGCTGTATTTTTTAAGTATTTAAACTGATAACCCATCAGTCATGGAATCGAAACGACCGTTTGCCAAAACAAAAAAATGTTTATCGAGATTTTGCATGTACACGTAGAGATAGTTCAGGGAACAAAGATATTGCGGCACTTTTGTTCAAACCTGGAATAACAGGAACGGTTGGTGACGTCACGTGCATACCGCACAGGCAGCCCAGAGTTTGGGTTAGCAAAACTTTGTATGAGAATTAATAGTAGCAGAATAAATTGGTTGTACAAATAAAGATTGCTTACCACAGTTGTTGCTTCAGTCATGAACGTCAATGCTTTCCCATACAAAGTCTTATAAATCCATGCTCTTTATTTTATTATATGGTTTGTGTCTTATAAATATATGCTCTTTATTTATTTTGTTTTCAATGACTAACTTAAAGCTTGGGCTGCCCGTGGATGCAGTGAAGCAGTCATATATACAGACAAATGCTACAACCATCTTTGGGTAAGTTGTTTCCAGTGCTATTGTCGTATGCTCATCTGATAATGCAGTAAGATCTAAATACTCTTTTAGTTTGAAACAGAGCCAAAATTGATTGCCTAAACATTTTCTGGTTTAATATTTTCACCGCTTTTTAAAATACTTGTTTTCACTATTGCCGTTTTGGACAAACAGGAACTCCTTAATCAGTTAATGGGTGGCAAACAGTTGGTGAAATGCAAACATTTTCTGCTCTTGCGATTCAACAAGCGGGTTTCCGATGCTTTCTAATTCAAATGTGTCCAAGAGGCCCAGATTTCCTTGTTAGACGTACGAACATGCTTCAGCGAACCACGATCGGCCGCAAGATTTCGCTGAGCATGTTACAACTGACACGCGCACATTCTTCGACCAGTCGCGGCGGTAATTTGAGCATGATTTTGCAGCCAATTGTATAAGCTGGATGGAGGTTTCTCCAAGAAACGTTTGAGGAAAATATTATTAAATATAATAATATTAAATATAATATAAAATTTAATTGTACATTCTTATAGATTTTCTTCCATTTGCCCCACTCGGCAGGACAAATCTGATCGAGGAAATTTTCACTTCGTTTCAAGACTCCAAATTATTTAACTCCCTTAGCCCTGAAATTCAGAATGCCACTAGCATCAGTGCATTCATTTCCAAACTAAAGACCATTTTTTCTGGATTAAGTATAGCTTAATACTCCTTTTAGTGTTTTTGCTACTTTTGCTTTTTTTCCTTTATTTTCTTCCTTCTTTATCCTAATTAATATTTATTATTTATTTTAAAATTTAATTGTATTAAGTTTAGCTTATTAGTAATTCGGTTGTTTCATAATTTAGTCAATAATTCCCTAAGGTAGTCCTCCTCATAAGCTTTATGGCTTCCATGGGCTCCCTTGCCACATCAGTTATGTTATAAATCATCAGTTGTAAATTATCAAAAAAAATGACAAGTAAATGAATGAATGAATGAAAATTAAGTTAGTGTTGTAGTGAAAGCATAGAGTGTAAAAAATCCTTAAAATTAGAAATCTTTAAATTTTGTCAGACTTTACTAAATTGACATTTTCACTCATTTTTTCAGCTCTACATTCAATCTTCAATCATTTGAAGCATGATTTCAACATTTCAAGGGTTGTCCTCAAGCCTAAAATTGTATCTTTAAAAAATGTTTCTATCATTAGATTTTATAGCTAGGAGTTGACATTCACACCCAAAGAAAGGTTTATATATTAGCTCTTTTCTCATGTATTTTTTTGAGAAATTAATTATTGTGGATATATTAATGGTACATTAATATAAATCTAGACATTGGAACTGGTACTTGATTTGGGGGCTGGGCAAAGCCCGGCAAGTGTTAGCATTGAGCAATGGGTACTGAAGAATGATCATCACAAGACTATAGCTACTAGCTAGCTAGTATAATGGGCTGATGGCTTTCATACAGGTATACTTCATAACTGATGTGACTATAAGAATATTCATAGAAATGTTCCCTTTGTACATTCTAAGCACAAGCAATAGCAGCAATATTTCAAGTTTTCTTAACACCAGCATGCAAACACAAGTTCTACTCTTTAAGATATGATCAAAATGAGTGGTCACAATATGGTGTTTGGACAGGTTGTTCAAAAGTAATTGTAACATGTAGAACAATCAACATCAAAACTTCTACTTCTAAGACAATCAAAATGAATGGTCACAGTATATATGGTACTTTGGCACTGGCTGGTTCAAAAGTTAGAATAAATAACACCAGACACTACATGTGCCACTCTTCAAAAGATCCAAATGAATCACTGGCCACATCTAATGTATTTCAACAGCAGGTTCAAACTGTGCAACATTCTTAGTGTTCGCAAAATTATTGCCTTTAGCAGGACAGCTAGGTAAGTACAAATGTTAAATGTATGATTTATGTCATTATCAGGTGCTGTTTCAACAGGATGAAGTGATCAGCACCAGTCGAGATAAGGACTTCATGATGGAGCAGAGGTCAGAATTGTATGCTGCTCTCACTCAGGTGGGAAATGAGCAAGAAATCCAAGACGATATGCAAAATTCTACTGCCTCTGAAGATAGACAGCAGCTTCTGTATAGTCAAGGACTGAAGATTGTATCTAATTCTGTCAGAACTAATGAATGGATCGCCAGTGTCAGGGTCTGTACATACTGTTATATATAATTACTTTAATTATATCTCCCCCAGGTTACACACCCAGTCACTCCAGATGCTGCCCCTAACATGACTGACTTTTCTCCAGGATCTATTGGAGTGCTGCCATTATCTCCCGAGATGAATGTCCAGATGCCTAGCTAGCTACTGCAAAAATCTTCCCCTTGTTACATGGCATACTTAAAAACTAAACAAAATCATGTACTGTAGAAACTGAAGCTGGCAGCTTGTGGGGTTGTGTATAAAATCTTATAAATCTCCCACCCTTGGACACTTGGCCTTCCCCAGTCTTAAAAGGGTAAATTTTCGGCCCCTAAACTGACAACCTGTGCTGAAATTACTTTTTTCTTTTCCCTCTGTTCCTTCCATCGATATATTGAATCTTGCAATGCAAATTTCGTTTTTTGCAATATATGCAATTTTTCCCTCAGTCCGATCATCTGCAAAAGCGAAACCAAAAGGGTTAATCAGACGGCTTTTGAGGTAAAGTCTAGCCTACCTTGTAAATGACCACTTTTTGCTTTAATGAGTGACGATCGACTGTGTTGTTTGACCTCGGAGCAGACTGGTTTTGAAATACTGTCTGGTACTGCAAGAAACAAGAGTTTCACGGTTTAGTAACTTTCATTTATTAAACTTACACTCTCTGTGTTTTCTGAACAAAACCACATTTTCCACATTTCGTTGTAATGTATTGCACATAGTATACTCTGTAGGTTGTTGTTGTAGATTTTGAAATGACATGATGTAATGTAATGAAAATGACGTAACTTAAAACAAACTGGCAAGATGTGAAACAGCTTGGTACAATGTACCATGCATGGTTTGATACGATTTGACATTGTATTGATATGGTACGTTATGGTATGAAATGGTTTGATATTGTATGCTATGAATTGGTATGGTATGGTATGGTATGGTATGTTATGAAATGTTTTGGTGTGCTATAATATGGTGTGGTACAAAATGATATGGTATGCTTTGATATAGTATACTAAGGTACAATAAATAGGTTGGGGAAGCAAGGGGCTTCAAACATTGCTAATCAATTAACAACTGCAGGCTCGATCTAGTGGCCTTATACAGCTGGTCTGTTATGTGACTCTAGTCTCAAGTCAACTTACCAGATTCTCCACCGAATGATAGGTCCTGTTTAGACTGCTCGACAAGACACGTAAACTTCTTGCAACACTTGAGCTTGAATTCTTTCGGTTTACCTCATCGTAGTATGCCAAGTAGACTGGCCCTATGAAACTCTGCAGGCTTTTGCACACGCCTCCTAAAACTTCTTTTTCCGTCTGCATTTTGAAACAAGGACAAAAAAGTGTGAACATTAAGGAAAGCTCTAGCGGGCAGCGCAAGTTGGTTTCGTTAGGTTTTCGCATGATTCAAATTGACTAGGTTTCCTCCTGTACTTTTTAATTATGAGGGTGTCACGCCCAAGTTTTTGCAATATAATCTAGCTCCATTAGTGATATCTGCTACCGGAAAGCAAGTAAAATAGAGTCCGGTGCATTTACTTTCTTGGAACGCGAATGGTTTTCCTGGAAGGCATACGGCCAGGTACGGGAGTTTTACCGGATTCCTTGAGAAAAAAGCACAACTAACACTGACCTTGGTTTAGGAAGCCATTCGTGAGAGAGCCTTACCTGCAGTTGTGTGTAGCGTACGGTATGTAAACCCAAATTCAGATCCGAAGGAAATGATTGTCTTCCAGGAAACCTAACCTGAGACTGAAAGTAAATTTGTGAATTAGCCACTGGGCCTAACTCGCTTAGCATTACTTTTTCAATTTTGTTTGGTTTCTCAATTGGCCCTCATTCGTTTTGAATATTCTACCGAGGAAGGTCACTAAGCAGATCGAAAAGTCTAGTTCTCTGCAAATATTTTGAAAAAAATCAAAATGAAATTAATTTTTTAAAATGTTTTAGTCACACTATTGGAAACACTTGACTTCTTTTACGTAAAAGTATGCCAATTAACCAACAAGTAACAAAAGATACAAAGACTTTCGTATTGATTTTTCTATCTTCCACAATACAGTTATCAGCTTACAGTCAAACATGCTTTTCGTATCCTTGATGGCATGGAACTGAGACTGATATATTAATCGGATGTTTGGCGAAATTTCTCTTCGTTTTCAAAATCCATGTTTACTATTGCTCACGGTAAATGGTGTGTCCAAACGGCTTACAACCCATCCCAAACTTTACGATATCGTTCTGCTCTGTAACTCTCCTTACAATGTTTTGATGTTACACGTGCAATCTTTTATACAACATCCTTACCGTAAAAACGTATAATTTCAAGTTCGGTTTCAATAAAAACAAGGCATTAAATGAGCAGTAATTGAACCACTTGAATGAAGATTGTATCAGAAAGCGTAACTTTGAAGCACTGTCATGTTGGTAGCGCTTGGGGAATGAATGTTCTCTACTGTGAGATTGAAGTTGTGCACGACAAATTCACAAAACGGTATAATTTCTCGATTGGTCGTCACGTTTGTACACTAGTTTCAGTTAGCTCAAACTAAGCCTCGGGATAAGAGACAGAGATACAAATCGCAAAGAAACTTACGTATTTCTTATCAGCTTTTTTCCAAAACGCCTTCAGTTGGCAAAGTGAATGAACAGTTTCCATGGTTTTAGTGGTCACTTTGGTGAGAGGAACTTTCGCTTTCACCACCCTCGAACTGCTGAACCAACAGACTACAAGTCCCGCTATTAAAACCAAATGTCTCATTTTGTCCTAAAGAATGAAAAAACAACATACCTTCACTTTATTTTATCAAGTAGTCAACTTCATGTATAAAATATTTTACATGCCCATTTCCCTAGCTATCTGAGAAACACACAATCTGTA
The DNA here is from genome assembly GCA_025403605.1 of Parazoanthus darwini. NCBI lineage: Eukaryota > Metazoa > Cnidaria > Anthozoa > Zoantharia > Parazoanthidae > Parazoanthus > Parazoanthus darwini. The sequence goes on from JAOBYF010024345.1 coordinate 9,814, forward strand.
ACTACAGCAAGAAGCTTACTTAACATTACACAGACTCCACCCAGACAACTGAAGTGTAATCTCCCCTGCAAAGCTCGAAAGGAGCAGACTGCCAAAAATGATAGTTGCTGATGTTAGTCTTACGACAAAACCGAGAGATACAACAAAGCTGATTGTATCTGCAAGCAATATCTGATTGCAGACAAATGGTTCTGTTTTCGTCATTTGAGACAAAGTGTTTTATCAATATCACCCGAAATTTTTTGTCAAGCCACCTACATCGTGTTCATTTAGGCAAAACACTATAGTCAATGTTAAACTAAAGAACAATGTTAAAATATCTTTGAATAACGTTTAAAAATTACACATATTGGAAATGATAAACAGTGTCAACTTCAACAAAAAAATTTCCAGCTCACGTCGAGTTGGAATTTCATATGCCGAAGTAACCAACTGACAGGTAGTTGGAGCAGTAAAACTTTTACTGAGCGAGTGAAGGTTAATAAAAAAAATCTTAAATGAAGCACCGTACCTTGTTCTGTCTGATCTTCACTGAGTTTTTCCAATGCTCTTCTGGCCATAGTCACTGAAGATGCACTTTATAAAGTCTACTACAGGAACGGAGGATGCATATCTTGCAAGTATAAATTTAGTAAGATGACTTTTCAGATTCACACCAAACTCATCACAGGATAATCTTAGAACCCTGTAAGAGGCGGAACACAATCGATTGTCCAAAATCTAGAAGAGTAATGCACCATTGCCAGTCTCATCATCACGGGATAATCTTAAACTCACCATGTAAAAGGTGAAATACATTCGATTATCGCAAATCTAAAGGATTAATGCACCATTTCATCAATATTAATCTTTATTGTAAAAGGTCATTTCCGTGTAGTTGTATATAATTGATGTGCATACGTCCAGCGCGCTGGATCAGTTATTGCGGATGTTTAATTGATTATCAACGGTTTCTAAGCGAATATTTTCTGCAATTAAACTATGTAAAGTACGCTCTGAAAACTGTTCGAATGTCTTATTTTATCAGTAGTTTGAATGGTTACGTTGTTTCTTAAGACAAGAGAATAAGAAAATTAGTAAACGTTTCGTTTCACTGATTTTGAGAATTTGCATTCTCAAACTCATTAAAAAAGCAGTCACCATCAAAAATGTACGGTGGACTTTACTCAACCTTCCATCCGCGTTTACACACTGTGTAGTGATATTTTCATGCAGGAAATTTTCCAGTCGATCATTTCTTCACTTCTTCACAATCTCAGTCATTCCTTTTTATTGTCATTTTCATTTGGAAACCAAAATCAAGATAAACGCTTATCAGTTTATCTTTTAAAATTGCAAAAATATGCAGAGCCCTTCTGATCAGACAACCAGAGACTGTTCTTTTTTCCCAGAAATTATATGCCATGTTTAGCCACATTCAATCTGACTTGAAGTTTATTTTAGTGACACTTAAAAACTGGTTTTTGTTCAATTGTGTGAAAATCGTTTCTTAAATGACGATTTGAGCAAATGAAAGTATTTCAAGAATCCACATCGGATATCGACGGAAAAGCGAGGCAGAGATTGTTTCCCGTTTTCATTGTGAAACCCAAAAAACCGTAGCTACGAGAACAAAGGGTATCGTTTTTATCCGCTTCCTTTTGCTTTTTCCTTATCAGAAAATTTCAAAAAGGGAATTTAAAAGCAAGTTTAACTATTTAAAGCTAGATCATACAGAATAATTTTAAAACGTTAGTTGAGTAAAAATACTGAGGAAAAGCAGTATAGGTTCGTTGAGCTACTCCTGTAGTGAATACAGAGCAAAATTCATCTGTGAACTACAACAGAAATCCAGAATGCTTTTAAAAAGGTCTTACCAAGCAGTTTCATTGTATTTCATAAAACGGGGAAAAATTCAGAGCTTTTAAAATTCAAATTGGTAGGAAATGGTGCCAATATGTGCGAGATACCTCCGTTCAAAGACGAATGAGCAAAATTAACAGTAATAAACTAAATTGAGAGTAAATGGCTCCAAACCGCAATATCCTACTCTTGAGATATGTTTGGGAACAGCTGCCTACTGACTTGAAGTGAAGGGCTGAAACGATTTTTGTTTCTCCGATTTATGGTTTGTAGAAAGAGGGGTGGGGGTGGGGTGGCTACAGATATCCTGACCTCTGTCTCCAGCGTCCTGTGTCCAACCTGCTCAGAAATCGTTGTTCAATAACTTCACCAGCGCCATTCTTACTTTCCAATTTTATGGTAATATTTCTTTTGTTCGATTAGACGAGCTTCTTCCTCGTTTCATGCATGGAAAGAACGATTTTTGTTACTTACTTCATGTGTAAGAAAATTGTGCATGCATTTCGAAACGCAAATGAACAGAGACTCGCACTCTGTTAAATATTTTTCAAAAAATAATGTGCATTCTAGAAAAGCAAAAACGGACATGCAGTTATCTTCTAAGTTGATGTTGTTTAAGAATTGCGTGGTTTGTAGTCAGGCATCGCGATAAAATACTCAAAAAGTTTCAATACTGATTTTATAACCGTTTACCATATATTGGTACCAAAGTGCGAAGCAGTGATAGCAATATCATGTAGCGCATTGCCAACTCTAAAGGCCATAAGATTGTCTTCTTTTTAACAGGTGATGTAACAAAATATAAGAACGGGAAAGGAAGTAGAAAGTTGACATAAGAAACTTTAAACTTTAGAGTTTAATGTAATTATTTCAAATGGTTCTGTAGCTGTTAGAAAGGAAACTGCATTTCTACCAGGGGATATTATAACCCTTAAAACATATCTTGTGTAGTGTTTCGCAACACAAAATATTGGAAACTTTGATTTGAGATGAGTCATGCAACCAAAGTCAAAACACTTTACAACGAACGAAAGGTACGGATGTCGAATCAAATAAGTACTGTTTTATTGTCACTTTCATTTGCTTCTTCTATCATTTACTTCTACTTTAAAGTAAATCTGTAAGGACGTTTACTGGTGTTAAAACTAGAAGAACTCTTTGGTAAACACGATCGACGAATAGAGTACATATCTCAGAAATCAACACCTGCCTCCCCCATTTAATAACATCCAAACTACAGCATGTGCGTGTATAGTATCCTTGAACTTGAATGATAAACTTGAAGATTAAAGGTTGTCTTGGTAGACTTTGAGCCAAGTGCATTTACATCAGCTGATTTTGCATTTACAGTAATATGATTACTTTTAATAACTTACACTCTTTATGGAAAAGCCTCTTCTTTTTGCCTGCATCAGAAGTCTCAGTTTCTTC
>JAOBYF010024456.1:0-20744 GCA_025403605.1 Parazoanthus darwini
AACTGCAATCCAGTTACTGAGCCAATTTTAGGATTTCTGGACCTTGTGCCTGCATTAGAGCTAAAAATTGCAATTTTTCATAACTTATCGATTTGAGCAACCAACTAATTTATACTGAGCTTGTTTAAAACGTTCTGAGGCCTTTGCCAGTGTTAGAGCCAGGTTTTACGGAATTTCTTAAGTTAACTATTTGCGCTGAGCTCAGCTTTTGCACCGCGTCAGAGCTGAAAATCAGTTACTAAGGCAAGTTGGGTTTTCTGAGTCCGGTGGTGGCATTAAGAACGAGAAATTAAAAATATTTAAATTTAAATAACTTGGCACTGGCCACTTGGACGACCCGCAGCTTCAAACTAGTTAGTGATTGGTGGTTTTCTTAGTGCCCCTCCCCCTCCCCCCTGTGGTCTTTCTAAGTGCCCCGATCAAGTAGCTTTTCTTGGTGCTAGTGCTAGTGTTTCTTAGCGGCAATGTAGGTATCTAGCGGGACCAGCAGCTGGCAAGCTGGTAGATTTATATTTCAGGTGTGGCTGCAGAAAATTATCTGAGGGCCCATATTTCAGACCCGAGAAAGCAATTTTCTTTACCCTGTTTCAGACTAAGTATAAACTGCACGAATCGATACATCCTCCGGTCCGGGAGAGCAAAATCGAGGAAACGGGGGAGAGGAAAGGAAGGGGAAAGGGGAAAAAAGGAAGGGGACGCCCTGAAAAAGAATTCTGCAAGCACCATTTCTAGAGTAATGAGTAATAATTCTGTAAGCACCATTTCTAGGGTAATTTACTTTGCTGTCATTGCCGGGCCACGTTTTAAGCCAATTATAATGAGGCCAATAGGCAACGTCCAAACGCTGCGTTCCGTAATTAATGCCAGGCACGTACCAACAGCAGAGATCCCTCGCAATCAAACACTCTTTGCCCTTCCCTTCGTCTGTTCTACTCTGTTCGTCTTCCCTTCCCGACGTCCTGGGTTTCCAAGGATTGAATCGATACCCTATTTCAGACCAGACGAACTAGACATGCCTATAAGCGGGCCAATCAAAACGATTTGCTTCCAACATAGCCTGTATTTTGCATATATCTTGTTCTGAAATGTGCGAAGTGATGATCCATGAAAAAAATCTCGAAATTCAGAAAAATCTTCAAATTCCACGTATTTTTTGCGAAGATCGTACCCTTTGCCACACTGATCAAGCAAAATGTGTACCATTTTCCAAACCAAAATGCTCCGAAACCTTGAGGGCGGCAAATATCCATTTCAGCAACTTGAGGGGAGTGCCTTCCACTTGCTAGCCTGGAAAAGAGAACCCCCACCTCCAAACCCACACGTCAAGGCTAGCAACACAACAACAACACAACAGCTTTATTTGTACCCTTCAAAGATTTACATGGAGCAAAATAGTGATGGTGAAAATGAAAATGATATACTTAAGGGCACTGGCCCCCAGGAATAACTTAACAGCTAACCGAGCCAGGGGGCCAAGTAAGTAAATCAACCGACGTCCTAAACCGCCAAAACACCATAAAATCACTCAAGACAGCACAAGAGTAGTACAATAAGTGAATTTTTTTATTAGTTCTCTCTTTTTTTGTGTTTTGGTGTTCACAGGATGTAAAATATGGTATAAAATTATATGGAGGAAATTTCTTGTTCACTCGGAAAAGTGAAATCAGCCGTTAAAAAATACAGTAAATGTATTTTAAACCATTTAAAAAAATCTCGTCGTGCGGTTAACAAATTACAGCAAGAGCAAATTAATGAGATCAACAGCGTGTCACAAACTGTAGAGAATTCATGTTAGTATACCGTAACGATTGGGATTTAGGCGCGAAAGATCGCCGTATTGTACATTGTTTGCATGTGTGCAATTTTGTCACATTTCATGTGAACGAGGTCTCCATTCTCATTGGTTGATTCAAATGCCCATGAAATTTGAACTCAACGGCCGTTGGTGGTGCGAATTAAAATCGGTTGAGATCTTGAAGACGGTAGTCGAATCTCTAGAAGAAGACTCGCGATTCTAACTTCGATCATATAGATCGGGACAGGTAAGTTTCAAATGTAACGATTTACGAAAACTTCACTCGTTTGAGAAGCCGCGGGAAAGGATCCTTTGAAGAACAAAAACTATTTGAGTCGTGTAAAGTTGTTGAAACACGTGCAATACTGCTGGTTACTTTTGCACACTTTTAATTTAAAGTTCTACTGATCAAAACTTTTTTTTGTATTTTTCTATGTAGTTTCTGTTTTCAGGAATTGCCAAAGCCAGATAAAGAGAAATGAAAATGCTCTCTCGTTGACGATAAGCCAGGCCAGAAGTATCCTGAACGCAGTCACAGGTATCGACTTGTCAATCGTGCCGCATAGTTACATAGCTGTCAACTCACCCGCATTTAGCGGGTGTCACAAGATTTCGAGCCTTATCACCCGGTCACCCGCATGGTAGTTGAAATCACCCGGTTTTCAATGTTTTCTAAATTAACCTACTAGATTCCTAAGACCATCATTGGAAATTTCTGCTTACGACCGAGAAATTTGTTCAGTAAATCGGAACGACTGAAAAAAAAGCCATCACTGCTCACGGGACTACAGGCCTGAGCGTTCACAAGATTTTTGAATTTCTAGGGTTGACAGCTATGTGGTTATTCGTAATTTGATTGAACTTATCAAAGCATACTAAGTACTGCCGCTATTTAAATATAAAATTTCAAAAAAAGCCTCACATCGTTTATCTAAAAATGTCATACGTTGTATTTCTGCAACACCAGTTTTTCATCGTTTAAGTTCCTTATACACTGTACGACTAGTACGACTGGTTTATTTTAAAAGTTCAACCTTCAGAGAAAAAGTTTGCGTCTTGGATTTTCATTTCAAAACCATACGCTGTCACTGAAACAACCACAACTCATAAAAGTAAAAAGTTAGCTACGAACCGATTGAAAACTGAATGGAAAAGAAACATTTGCCTCCCAGTCTTGGAGTAGAACTTTGAGCCAAATACTCAGTTTCCTCAGGTCGGCCCTCCTGCTCATTCACTATAAATAACATATATACAGTCATCCGTCATCAGTGCATGTCTAGTATCAATTAAAGATTTTGAAAACTAAGAATATATACCATTCAGTAAAACACTGAAAGACGTGTCTTACGGTAACATCTGAGACATTATTATATCCGGAAGTTTTGTTCGTAATCTGAAAACTCCAAGTTTGTGAAGCGTACGTACTTATCGGAAGTCCGTCCTTTCGGCTGTTGATGTTTCCGCGTCCGCATTTCTTCCTAGTTTGGACCAACTTTCTTTGAATCCACCTTTCCCAGTCCCTATACACCTAGATTTCTTTCCTGTCCGTTCGTGTTCAATAAACATCAAAGTATGCAAGCGATCGCAATTTGTCTCTGATTCGGTCGACAGAAATCTAGTTACTTTGCAAAGTTTTTCTGTATATAAGAAAACGGAGTTGTCGTTTGGCAGTGCTGAACTGCATAGAAAGTTAGCAATCGTTAAATGACTTAGTTTGCTCGATTCTTAATCTGAAATGAGAGAAACGTCAGAGGATAGTAATTATACAAGTACTGGTTTCAGTTACAAAATATGGTATCATCTTAAGGCTTTCTTATCGAAATAAACCAAGTTAAGATCACGGTCAATCAATCAGCATTAACAATTACATCATCGATCTTGGTCTCTTGTTGCCCATCACCCGAAGCGTCTTAGTTGAGGTCCAAAAAATCAATATTTCCAAGGTCGTGGCCCAACAACCAATCACAAAGTTCTACAGCGTTTTGCGGGGACTGGTCCAACACCTCTTGCCACCTGACCTTGACGATGCCTTCAGCCATAGTTACAACGGCTTATTGTGCCATCTCAGGTCCATCCTGAGAGTCTGTAAGTTTACAGACAGTCTTGGTTCATTTGGTCCAAAGTCCTCAGTTGGCCTTTCCACCCATTTCCCAGGACCTCTTGGTGTGGCTCACTTCTAGAAAATTGCTTGATTTGTAAACGGAGTCTCGACTAACTGCGCTTCTTGTGATTGCCAATTGACCAAAGATCTGACTGACTTGCGAAATGTTTCTTTGCTACACCTTAAAAGATTTGCTATGGTATTGGCAAAAATCATCATCTGTTGTTCACATTCCGTCAACAAAGATCTGGAACGTCAGCCGTATTTCAAGTCCTTCGACTGAGACAGTTTTCTTGACAACTCAAGTCTCCGTAGATATTCTCATTATCATCTTTGGTTTTCTCGCATTACGTTTGCCTTCTTCGGTCCAAAATATAGCCGTGCAATGTTGTCGTTTTCCTTTCCCAACAAAACTTAATGTGCCATCCACACTTTCGTGTCGTTAATTATATACGAACGATGACGTCTTCTTGGCTTATCAACTGAGTTGCAATACCAGTTAATATTCTGTTGAAACCAGCATGCAAAACTATGATGACTCTACTCAACTGTATCTTTTGTGAACGGAAACATTTCTTAGTGCCCAATGTTCCTGCTGATTATTTTTAATAGTTTGAATTCAAAGTTTCTTGGTTTTTACTTCCAATTTTTTCGGATTTAGTTTAAATAGGTTTATGTTATTTACCAGTTTTAGTCTAACTTCAAAAACTCACACACCCTCCTGAGCTCGTATTTTCTAAGTCCAATGGATTTGTGTTTAAAACCTGCAAGATTTCCGTGAGTAATTTTGAAGATGAACATAAAGCTGAAAAACTTTCTTAAAGCAATCTTCGTGAAAAAGCAATCTTTCTGCGAACACAAGCAAAACTTCACTACCAGGTGGCGGTACAATTTAAACCCCACTTTGTGTTTGCAATTTAGCCAGTCTCGCTCCTCCCCAATCCAACCAAGATCATCCCTTTTGTTTAATTATCTTTCTTATGCAAGAAATGAATGTCAGAAGATAAAACCATTCAATTCACTGACTACTAATTGCTCTGTTTTTTGAAAAAACAGGTATGATGATGACAAAGCACCTGTAAAGATGACAAAGTCCCAGCTGCTCACGGAAGCCGGAACAAAATTACCTGCCATTGTGTGAAAGGGAAAAGAAGGAGTGACTCCATTTTGTAAAAGATGATTTCATCACAATGATAGCATCGCATCCTCCACAACTTTCGCTCAGTTACAACACATTCGATGTATCGTCTCCCATTTTAATCAATTCTACTCTCCAAACCAACCTCACCCAAAAATGGAAATAAAGTAATCGCATTACTAGAGTGGTACTGTCTCGTGTCCTCACTCCACTAACGAGTCTTACATCAAAGAACACATGCATCTAACCATTCCACAACACAAGGTTCGTACGGGTTATAGAAAACCTGGAAAGTCATGGAATTTTACAAATTTGCTTTCCAAGCCTCGAAAGTTATAGAATTTTGATTTAGGCCATGGAAAGTCATGGAAAATGAAAATCACCACATAAAATATGAGTTAGTTTACTTAAATGAGTCAGACGAAATAAAAACGCGCCAGATTTCACTTCCGAAAAGCAAGATTCCAATAATATTAGACCTAAAGGTAAATACATATTATTTAGTAATTTCTTAAGATTAACTGTTTTTTTCTCTTGAAAATATTTACTATGCTGGAAAAAATTTCATTTCGAGAATAGTTTCTGATACATTGCAAAGGAACACATGGTCAAATTAGGTCGTGGTAAACTGCTAGAGGTCATGGGAAAAGTCATGGAAAGACACAGAATTTCAAAAGGTCGAAAGAGTACGATCCCTGCAACAGCAAAACATTTTTGTTCCTCGTAACGCCATTTAAGAATAAACCTGAGCATAGTTTCCAGGGATGTATCCAGAAACTTCGGAAGGGGAGGAACAGACAAATGCATAGACAGGGGGCAAAAGGTGGCGGGCGGAAAAAAACATTTGTGCTCCGAATGCATGTTTTTTTCTAAAATGTTTCCAAAACTGGTAGGATATGACACGGATAGTTCGAACATTCCTTTACCTCCGATTTTACCGTGCTGTCTATTCTTCTGTAGAGTGAGAGAAACGGGATACTTTGTAATTGACTTTAAACATTTATTTTTCTCCCCGATTATCCCCACTGCCTTCAACCTCTTTTTTGTCTCCATTTCTACAAAAATGAGGAAAATACAAAATATTTCTGGAAAGTTTGAACACCCTTTTGCCCCTGATTTACCTGACATGCTTTTTCTGTCCTCAGTTGACCACCAATGTGACAAAAGGACTGTATTATAAAAACGTTCCAACATCTCTTATCTCTCAGTTTTAATTTCTTGACTGTTTTCCCTCCTTTCTTGCCTTATTTCAACAAAAGTTTTGTTGAAAAGTCTCGGTCCTTAACTATTTTTGTACCAAAATGAGGAAACGATTGAACATAATAGGGACGAATATCCCTTCTTATACCGGCAGTTTTTGACTTATATCGTTTTCCTTTTATTCTTTATTTCAGTAAATTATCGAGGAAACAAAAAGTCAGCTAGAATATAATAATGACAACAGAACTTCGAATACCTCATTTGCCCTCGATTTTTTCGAATACTTTTTCTTTATTTTCCTTCCTATTCAATCGAAAACATACTAAGGACAGTTCGAACATTTCTTCTATCCAAGGTATTCCGGACTGTTTTTATCTTCCTATATCTTCCACCTATTTGATCAGTACGCTTGAGAAAGTGGAAACAAGTCATAGTTAGGACAGTTCGAACTTCTCTTTTCTTCACGGTTTTCTCGGTTATTTTTGCTTTCCTTTCCGCCTTTAATCAGAACGAAACAAGGATAAGACACACCATATATAGCCCCAATCGAAAATCTTTTTTTATTTCGCTGCTTTTCGGCATGTTTCTTTCTTCGATCCGGAACTTATTTCAAAACCAAAATGATGACGAGAAAGAACATAGATCAAGACATTCGACTATCTGGACTGTCTTTTCCTACCATTCTCCCCTTATTCATTACAAAAATGAGAAAAAGACAAGACGTCAATATGAGGACAGCTCGAACAATTTTTGTCGCACTTTTCTGGATTGTTTTTCCTTACTTTCAGTTCCTATTTCAGTAGCAAAATAAGGACAATAACATATAGTCGGGGCAGTGCAGGTATTTACTTTATCCCCAATTTTCTAGACTGTACGTTTTTTCTTCCTTTTCGACCCGTGTTTCAGTATGACAGAATACTGTATGTCAGGAAAGTTCGAATATTAAGTACTGTTAACCCCGATTTTCGGGACAGTATATTCTCGTTCCTTTCTGTTTTTGTCTTTGGATCAAAATGAGAACAAGATACTAAAAACGTGTAATCAGAACAGTTCTATTGGCCCCTCTATCCCGGTTTACCGAACTCTCTTTCGCTTCCGCTTCTGTCAATATTTAACTACCAAAATAAGGACAAGAAAATCAGTTAAAATCAGGGCAGTTCGATATCTCTTTTGTCCCAATTACCGTACTGTCTCTTTATTCCTTTTTCTCTCTTTATTCAATACAAAAAAGAACAAGATAAGCATAGTTCAGGACAGTTCGATTATCATTTTATTCCTGGTTTTCGGGAAATCTTTTTTCCTGCCTTTTCGTTTCTGTTGCAGTACCGTAAATGGATGAGAAAAAAAACATAATATAAAGGACAGTTAATTCGAGTATATTTTTTATCCACGGTTTTTTGGATTTTCTGTTTCCTCCATTTCTACCTTTTTTCAGTACTAAATTGAAACAAGACAATGCATATAGCTAGGACAGTCAATTATTCCATTTATCCCTGGTTTCTAGGGAAAACATGCCATTTTAAATACAATTTTTTCTCTTATTCCGGGTATTCCGTGCTGTCTTTTTCCTACATTCCTTGACTCCAAATGGAGTCAGTATACAAGAAAAACAGCAGGAAGGTCGATTAGCCCTTTTGTACCCAGTTTCCATGATGTCTTCTATCTTCCTTTATGAAATAACTCACTACCAAGCTAGTTAGAAGATAAAACATAGTCATACAGGAGAGTCCGATCGTCTCTTTTATCCCCGGTTTTACTTACTGTCTTTTCCCTCCATTTCTGACTATACTGCGGTACAAAAATAAAGACAAGAAAAAAGCAGCCGATTTGCAGTCTGTTTTCTTCAATTTCAATTTTATTTCAGAGCAAAAATAAAGACAAAAAAATCATAGTCAGGACTCTTTTATCCACTTTTTCTTGACTGTCTTTTCCCTCTTTTTCTTCCGTTATTTCAGTGGCAAAATGAGGTGAAGAAAAAAACAATTTGGGACAGTTCCAATATCTCCTTTATATACCCGCGGTTTCACAGACTGTCTTTTTTTCTTCCCTTTCTTTCTTTATTTAAATGCCAAAACCAGGACAAGAAACAATTAAATGTTACGACAGCTCGGTTACGTTCTTTATCCCATAATTCGCGGACTGTTTTTTCCTTCTTTTCTGCCCTTGTTTTAGTATCAAAATATGGACAGGAAAATACAACAGTTCGATTATCGCTTTTATTTCTTTTTTTTATCACGATTAACAGTGCTGTCTTTTTCTTCGTTTTCCTCCCTTTCTTTAGTAAAAAAAAAGAACAAGATAAAGTATAATTCAACACAGTTCGATTGTCAGTTTATTCCAGGTTTTCGGGAATGACTTTTTCCCCTCTTTCCAATCTTTGTTTAGTACCCGAAAATGGTTCTATCCCCGGTTTTAAGACGCTTTTCCTTCCTTTTTGCCTTTCATTTAAGAGCTATTTTAGTGCCAAGTTAAGTACAAAAAAAATCACAGCCACGACTGTCGGTTATCCCTTATATCCTCGATTTCCATACTGTTTTTGTCTACTTTTTTGAAAGTAATTCACTGGCAAAATAGGCAGAAGAAAATTAACACATAGTCAGAACAATTTCAATTATCATATTTATCCCCAGTTTTCAAGACTGTCTAAAAATGCTGTGGTTGTGACCATGCATGCATGTTTAAAATTGTAAAATTGAAAAAAAAAAATAATTGACTCTGGTTAAAATAGTTTAAAAATTAAAGCGTTTCGATCACTTCTGTGACCTTCCTCAGTTGAGATGAAATAAAATTTTTTAATTCAGTTCAACTTAGGAAGGTTACTGAAGTGATTCGAAACTTTTTACTTCTTAAACTATTTTATAGTTAGTGTTCATCAATTTGACAACTTCCGGACTGTTTTTTCTTCCTTCCTTTCAGTCGCTGTTTCAGAGCAAAAATTAGGACAAGAAAAAACAAAGCCAGGAAAGTTCGAATGTCGCATTTATCCCCGGTTCTCCTTAAGGCTGGTTCACACTAGCGACGGAGACAGAAGCACAAAATCCCATACAAACCCTGTAAAACGGAGACGGGACAGAAGAAAACAGACCCTTCCGTTCCCTTCTGTCCCGTCTCCTTTTTACAGGGTTTGTATGGGATTTTGTGCTTCTGTCTCCGTCTCCGCTTCCGTCTCCGTCGCTAGTGTGAACAAAGCTTTGCTATCTTCACCCTCCAATTCTGACCATAAATACAGAAACAAATTAAGCACAAGAAATAACATAATCAGGGCATTTCGAATATCTGTTATACCACCGTTTTTCCGGACTTTCTTTTCCTCCCTTTCAGTCATTTCAGAGCAAAGTAAGGACGAGAAAGAACACAGTTCTGTTATCCCCGGTTTTCTGAACTGTACTTTCTTCCTTTTCTGTTTGTATTTCAGTGTCAAAATAAAGACAAAAAAGACTTAGTCAGAACAGTTTGGTAATCGTTTTTACATGGTCCAATTTTCCCAACTCACTTCTTCCTTATTTCTTCCCTTATTTCAGCCCAAGAAACGACCTAGAAAACAGGGTCATGCAGGGAAGTTCGATGATCTTGTTTCTCTCAATTTTCCATGCAGATTTTTTCCTTCCTTTCTGCCCTTATTTTATTGCTGAAAAGCATATTTAGCTAGGATAGTTCTAATCTTCTTTTTATCCCCAATTTTTCTTGCTGTCTTTTACTTCCCTTTCCGACCATTTTTCCGCAGTATCTCTTTTCCCCCGTTTTCCGGACTTTTCTTTGTCTTCCATCACAGTCGATATTACCCCCTTTTCTGGACTGACTTTTTCTCTTTTTCTTCCCTTATTTTAGTGGCAATTAAGGTGATGAAAACACATATAGTGAAGATAGTTTGAATATCTTCTTTATTCGCGCGATTTTTCTGACAGTATTTTTTTTTGTTTTATATTTCAATACAAAAAAGGCAAGAAAAAACATAAACACAACAGTTCGAATGTTTCTTTTGTTCCCCGTTTCATGAACTGATTTTTCCTTTTAAAATTCTTTTCTGCCCTTTTTAGTGCAAAAACAAAGACAAGAAAAAACAAACGTCATGACAGCTGGATTAGCTTTTTAATGACCCGGTTTTCTGGACTGTCTTCTCCCTTTCTTTCTGCCCTTGTTTAGAGGCAAATATAAGGACATAAAAAGTATGATCAAGGAAGTTCAATTATTTTGTTTCTACTTTTTCTTCCCTTTCCTTCCTCTTTTTCAGTACCAAAACATGGACAAGAAAAGCACATAAACACAAAAGTTTGATCACTTCTTTTATTCCCCGTTTAATTCGCAGATTGTTCCTTCCTTCCTTTCTGCCCTTACTTTAGTATACCAAACATAAGGACAAGAAAATACAAAATCAGGACAGTTCGACTCTTTTATGCCCATGAACCGTGCTGTCTTTTTCTTCTTTTTCGTACCTTTCTTTATTACAAGAAAAAGGACGCGAGAAACATGTAGTCGGAACAAATAAACTGTCTCTTTATTCTCTGGTTTTCCCGACTCTCTTTTTCTTCCCTTTCTGCTCTTATTCAAGTGCCAAAATGAGAACACAAATTAAAGAACATGTCGGGACAGTTCGACCAGCTTTTTTTCCCGTGTTCCGGACTTTTCTTTTCTTCGCTTTAAGTCGTTTTTTCGGAGCAAGAATAAGGGGAAAAAAAGATCATAGTCAAAATAGTTAGACTTAGTTTTTTTATTACCGTTTATCTGGACTGCCGTTTCCCTCCTTTTCCTCCCTTATTTCAGTGGCAAAAAGAGGTGAAGAAAAAACATAGTCATGAAAGAGCGCGCGGCCACATTTCAGTACTAAAATAGAAAAGGAAGAAACATAGCTAAAACAGATCGATTACACTTTGTGCCCGGTTTTCTTGTTTGTGTTTTTCCTCTCTTTCTACCCTTATTTCAGTGCCAAAGTTAAGAAAAGAAAAGACATAATCAAGACAGTTCGATTATCTTTTTTATCGTCGGTGTTCCGGGCGGACTGTTTTTACCTCTCTTCCTGCCGTTATAATAGTACCATGCAAGTACAGGACGTAAAAATAACAAACTAAGTCAAAACAGCTCGGTTCTTTCTTTTGTTGCCTGTTTTTTGTCCTATATTTTTCTTTTCTTTCTATCCTCATTTCAGTACTAAAATAAGGACAGAAAGGAAAGTTCGATCATAATTTTTGTGCCCCTTTTTTATGCTGCCGACTGTCTTTTTTTCTTATTTCAATTCTGGGGACAAATAACGACATAAGAAACATGGTCAGGGAAGTTCGATCATCTTGTTTCTCCCCGTTTTCCAGATGGTCTTTTGCTTCCTTTAGAAAAAGTTTCTGCCCTTATTTGTGACAAAGTATAGGCAAAATAAAAGCCCAGCGATCTAGGACAGTTAGTATTTTTCTTTTATCGAGGTTTTCCTTACTGCCTTTTTCTTCCCTTTCGGATCATATTTTTCTACCAATTTAAGAACAAGAAAAAAAAAACAGTAAGGACAAACTGTTTATCCGTTTTTTTCACCCGTTTTCCGGACTATCCTTTTCTTTCATTTAGTCGTATTTTCAAAAAAATGAGGACAGAAAAGGTTGTAATTATAGTTCACTTCTTTTATCCTTCTTTTTCTGGACTGTCTTCTTCCTCTTATTCTCTTCATATAAAAGTGGCAAAATGAGGCGATAAAAACTTAGCTGCAACAGTTTGATTTTTATTTCAAAGTAGTTTTTTCCCTGCTGTCTTTTTGCTCCCGTTCTGTCCTTATTTGAGTGATATAATAGCCCACCTTAAGAGACATAGCTAGCATAGTTCAGTTATGATTTTTGTTCTCGGCTTTCTTGTCTGTCTTTTTCGTCTTTTTTTACCCTTCAATGCCACTGTCTGCCTTATTCATATTTCAGGGCCAAAATGAAGAGAAGAAATGACATAATCAGCATTGTTCGATTATCTCTTTTATCCTCGGTTTTCGGGTGTTTTTGCTTTCCTTTCTACCCTTGTACCAATGCCCAAAGATGGATTAGAAAACAATATATAGTTAGGACAGCTCGGTTTTAAACTCTATTTTCCGGAATGTGTTTTTTCCGTATTTGCCCTTACTTCAGAACCAAAATAAAGAAAATGGAAAACCTAGTCAGGACAGTTCAAACGTCTCCTTTCTTGCCTGTTTTCAGGTCTAACTTTCTTCTTCCTTTCTGTCCTTATTTCAGTATTAAAATAAAGACGAGAAAAAAACATTGTCAGAACAGTTCAATCACCATTTCCACCCGGTTTTCCGGGCAGTTCTTTTCCTCTCTTTCTGCTCGCACTTTACTGCCAAAATAGAAACAAAAAATCTGCAGTCAGGACAGTTCGATTATCTTTTTATACCCGGTTTAAGGGACAAGTTCTCCAAACGTTTCGACAGGTCTGAAAAATATTGATCAATTACCGATTACCTTGCTTCTCCCAATTCTCCAGATCTTTTTTTCCACTTTCTTACTGTCACTAAATTAGTGCCAAAACAACATAGTCAGCCAGGACAATTCGTGTATATTAACAACCGTAGCCCTAACCCTAATCCTAACCCTAACCCTAACCCTAACCCTAACCCTAACCCTAACCCTGACCCTAACCCTAACCCTAACCCTAATCCTAATCCTAACCCTAAACCTAACCCTAACCCTAAATCTAAACCTAACCCTAACCCTAACCATAACCCTAACCCTAACCCTAACCCTAACTCCTAAACCCTAACCCTAACCCTAACCCCTAACCCTAACCCTAAACCCTAAATACCAAACACTGGATATTGAACTTCTGATAATCTGATTGGCTCTCTACTAAAGGGCTGTAGTTTGTCCAATTATGAGATCTGTTTGTCTTTATCTGAGTACCAAAGTGTGGTAAAGTTAAGAAATTGCAGGAACAGTGAGAATATGTGTATTTTCTCCAGTTATTCTGACTGTTATCAATTTCCCGTTGTCGCTTTACTTCCATAGAAAGATGAAGAAAAGACAATGCTGATAGTCACTAAGTCAGTGCATACAGTTCACACATTTGTTTTGTCTCCAGTTCTGGGACTGTTTTCCCTTATTTCTGTCCTAATTTCGATCGATGCAGAACAGACGAAAAGACAGAACACAGCAAGAAAAGCTCGAATGTCTGTTGTTCCTCGGTTTCGGTCCTGCATTTCTGTCCTATTTCAAATCAACAGATACGTCAGGGCAGTACAGAACCAACTAAGCCCGACAATTCTATTGTTTTTTTTCTCTAATGTTCCTGTTTTATTTCGACTTCGAGACCAAAATAAGGCAACAACTGGAAATAACACGGCCGGTTTGACTTTTGCTCCTGCTTTGCTGATTGGTTTTCCTTTTCTGTTCTGTCTTCTACCTCAAACTGAGAATAAAAGAGGATATACTATCACAGTTCGAACATCGCTTTAATCGTTTTTTTATCCTGATTGTTTTTATTTTATTTTCTTACTAGTTATGCCCGCAGGAAGGGGGCGGGGTGGCTGAAAAATCCCTTATACGAACCGTATATTGTAGGTATTTGAAGGGTTTTCGAGATGTTTTGCCTTAAAATATGGCAGAGATTTTGAGTATATTTGGTCTGAAATGGGGTTCCGATCATATCGGACGGAACTGCTTGCAGCAGTTCGTGCGAAAAACTTATCCTGAAGGATGAGAAGGATGAAATTGGACATAACATTGCGTGTTAGTTCATCTTTAACATGATTCCCTGGTAAAAAAAAATGATAGCAGCTTGATCAATATTTTTTTGATCTGGCGAAACGTTTGCAAAAAATCTGGTCAAATTTCAAGGTTCACCAGGTCTGCTATGGAATGGTGTCAAAACAGGGAAAAAAGAGACTTGCGAACTGCCCTTAATGTTTCTTGTTTTTCCTCATTTGGGTATTGAAGTAAAGACAGAAACGAAGGGAAAAAAGAAAATAGAAAAGACAGTCCAATAAAACGAGCACTAAAAAGATAATCTAAATAATTGTCTTGATTACATATGTAATCTTTCCTTTCCTTATTTTGGCTCTGAAAAAACTGACGGATGAAAAAGAGATAATTGAACAGTTGTTTCTGGCACGGAAACATGGTAGGAAAGGGAAGAAAAAGACAGTAAGGAAAACCGTAAAGAAAAGGATGACACGATTGTCCCAGTTGACTGTGTTTTTTCTTGTGCTTAAATTTTGGCACCGAAATTAGGACAGAAAGGAAGGGGAAACCCATTTGGAAATTAAGAAGAACGAGAAAACCGAATTTCCCTGACCATGTTTTATATTATCGTAGGGTAGAAAGAGAGGGAAAAGATGGGAGGGAAAACCGGATATAAAAAAGAAAATCGAACCTGTGTTGAGATTATATCTTCATCTCTTTTCTTTGGCACTGAAAAAGGGCAGGAGAGGCTAAAACAGTCCAGAAACCCGATTAAAAAAATATGATCGAACTGTCCTGACCATGTTTTTTTTTCTCTTCATTTTAGCACTGAAATATGTGTAGAAATAGGGGCAAACGACAAACAAGAACACCGCACACAAAATTCGTAATTGAACTGTCCTATCTATGTTTCTTATTCTGTCCTATTTTGATGCTGAAATAAGGGCAGATAGGGAGCTATAGGTAAAGGCCAGTCCGGAAATCCGGCGATAAAAGAGACACTGAGTCGAATTGTCACGGCACTATCTTTTCTTCTCCTTATTTAAGCACTGAAATAAAGGTAGAAAGAAAAGAAAAAGTCAGACACGAAAACCGGGCACAGAAATCATGATCAAACTGTCCTTACTGTGATTCTTCCAAACTTATTTTAGTACTGAAATGAGATACGAAAGGTAAGGAAAAAAAATAGGAGGAAAACCCTTCAGTTTGATTCTTCGTGTCCTTCTTTGGCACTGAAAAAAAAGCAACTAGAGAGAGGAAAAACAGTCCGGAAAACGGAGATAAAAAAACACAAACAAACTGTCCTGCATGACTATGTTTTTCCCTCTCTTCATTTTGGCACTGAAATGATGGTAGAAAGAGAGGAAAAAGTCAATCAAGAAAACCAGGCCTAAATTATTAATCGATTTGTTCTAAATATGCTTCTTCCTGTCCTATTTTAGTACTGAAATTAAGCCGCGCGCGCTTTTCTTACTATGTTTTTTATCCATCTCATTTTCCACAGAAATAAGGGAAGAAAGTCCAGAAAAACGACGATAATAACGACTGAAAGGGTGACAAAGAGATGTCCTGGAAACGGGATAAAAGGGATAATTGGACTATCCTGTCTATGATTTTTCTTGATTTTAGTTTAGTAGAGAAACATGCTTAGTCGAAAAGGGAAGACAGTAAAGAAAACAGGGGATAAAAGGAAAATACGAGTTGTCCTAGCTGATATACTTTTTCTTGTCCTTTTTAGCACTGAATGAAGGGCAGAACGGAAATTAAAACAGTCCACGAAACGGGGGATAAGAGAAGTATAATCGATCTGTCGTGTTTATGTTTTCCTTTTCCTTGTTTTGGCGCTGATAGAATTAAGGGGCTGAAGGAAGGTAAAAAAAGACAGTCCGGATAACCGCGGTTAAGCAGATAATCGAACTATCCTCACCCTATTTTTTCATCACTCACTTTGCCACTGAAATCAGTGACCAAAAGGAAGCCAAAAAATACAATTGAGAAAAACGGGGATAGAAGAAATTATAGTTTAACTCTCCTGACTTTGAACTTTTTTGTCTTTGTTTGGCTCTGAAATGAGGGCAGAAAGATTTTAAAGGGATCAACAAGAAAATTAAACGGGGCCCAAAAATTGTAACCAAATAATCGAACTGCTCTGCCGTGGCTATGTTCCTTAACTCTGCTCTGAAATGACTGCAGGAAGGGAAGAAAAAGTTATTTTTGCACTAAAATAAGTCTAATTTAAATAGGGAAGAAAAACATAGTTCGGAAATCGGGTATAAAATATACAGTCGAAATGCCCTAACGATGTATTTTCTTCTCTTTATTTTGGCACTAAAATAAGCCCAAGTTAAATAGGGAAGAAAAAGATAGTTCGGAAATTGGGAATAAAAGATATAGTCGAACTGTACTGTATCTATTTCGTGTTCTTATTTTGGCCATAATTAAGAGCAGAAAGGGAAGAAAAGGATAATCCGGTAAGCAGAAATAATAGAGATAATTTAATTGTCATGAGTATGCTTTTCTTGTCTGTTTTTTATACTGAATAAAGAGAGAAAAAAACGACAAAAAAGACATTGCTGTTATTCGGGGTAAAACAGACAATCGTACGGTTTGATTTGTTTTTTTGGTACTTAAATATAAGGGCAGAAAGATAGGGGAAACAGTCTGCGAAAAAGGGGATAAATAAAAAGATCGAACTGTCGTGTTTATGCTTTTTTCCTTGTCCTTGTTTTGGCAGTGAAACAAGAAAACAAAAAGCAGGAAAATAAGTCCAGAAAACCGCAGATAAAGGAAATATTCGAACTTTTTTCATTTTTTTTCTTCAATATCATTTTCAATATGGAAAAATACAAACAAGAAAACTGTGCACAAAAATCGTAATCGAGCTGTCCTAAATATTTTTTCCTGTCCTATTTTAGTACTGAAATGAGGCCGCGCGAGCACGCTTTTCTGGCTGTGTTTTTTGTCCACCTCAGTTTGCCACAGAAATAAGGGAAGAAAAAGAGGAAAAAGACAATCCAGAAAAACGTGGAGTAAACGACTAAAAGGGCAAGAGAAGTCTGAGAAACGGTAGGATAATTCAGATGTCTTATTTATGGTTTTTCTTAACCTTATATACTCTGGCAGGGAATTTTGGTCGGAAAGGGAAGACAAAAGACAGTACGGAAAAGCTCGGATAAAAGGAAGATCCAAACTGTTCTATTTGATTGTGCTTTGGCACTAAATAAAGAGTATAAAGGAAGGAAAAGCCTTCTGGAAAAATGGGGAGAAACAAGGTAATTGAACTTCAATTCCCTGACCATGCTTTTTATGTCCTTCTATTTGTCCTGAAATATACGGGCAGAAAGACAAGAGGAACACAACTGATCGGGAAAAATAGTCAAACTGTCCTGACTTTGAAAACCGGGGATTAAAAATAAAATCGAAGAGTCGTTACTACGGTTTTTTATCCTAATTTTGGTACTGAAACAAACAAAAAAAGGAAGGGAAAATGAATTCCCGAAAACCGGGAATAATAAAATAATAATTGAACTGTCCTGAATTCTGCTTTTTCTTGTCCTTTTTGCACTAAATAAAGGGAGGAAAGGGAAGAAAAATACAGTACGGTTAATCGGGATAAAAGAGATAACCGAGCAGGCATGACTCTGTATTTTCCTGTCTTTATATTGGTACTAAAATAAAAGCAGCTGAAGGAAAGGAAGAAAATGGTCCGCGAAACAGGGAAAAAAGAGTAAATCGAATTTTTGTTCTTGTCTTTGCTTCGGCACTGAAATAAAGTCAGAATAGGATGAAAAAGACAATCCGGGAAAGAAGGGATAAAAGAAATAATAAAGTTAGTTATCCGACAATTTTATTGTCCTTATTTTGGGAGTGAAATAAAGGAGAGAATAGGAAGAAAAAAATA
The DNA here is from genome assembly GCA_025403605.1 of Parazoanthus darwini. Lineage (NCBI taxonomy): Eukaryota > Metazoa > Cnidaria > Anthozoa > Zoantharia > Parazoanthidae > Parazoanthus > Parazoanthus darwini. The sequence continues at coordinate 17,776 of JAOBYF010024456.1, forward strand.
TTCGGAAACCAGATGGAAAAGCTATACTCGAATTGCGTGCATGACTATGTTTTCCTCCTCATTTTGATAGGAGCATAAAGACAAAAAGGAGGAAAATTACTTTCCAGAAATCCGAAGCTAAGATTAATATTCGACAGCTTCTTGTCTTCGTAGTGAAACATGGTCGAAAAAGAAAAACAAAGCCCAGAAAATCTGGGATAAAAGAAATACTCGCACTGCCTTGTTAATTTTTTTTTGCCTTTATTTTGGTACTGAAATAGGAGCAGGAAGGACGGGAAAACAATCCAGAAATATGGAGTAAACAGAGATCGAGCTATCCTTACTATGACTTCTTTTTTTTCATTGTTGTACTGAATCAAGGGAGAATGGAGGGAAGCGACAAACCGGGGATTAAATAGATAGCCGTTGTCCAGTTCTGGCCCCGTTTTTTCTTCGCTCTTCGCTGCGCTTCGGGGGACTGGGCCCAACGCGTGCCGAAACTTTCCTGACCTATCTTCTTTTCTGTCATCATTTTACTACTGAAATAAGTTCAGGAAGGAAAGAAGAAACATGCCGAAAAATAGCAAAAGAAAAAGGTTGTCGATTTGTCCTGTATATGTTGTTGTCCTGTATATATATCTCCTTGTCCTTGTTTGGTTCTGAAATAAGGGCGGAAGTGGATTAAAACAATATTGGAGAAAAACGCGGCTAAAATAGTTGCTAGAACTGTCCTGACCGACTATGATAATTTTCTACGTTTTCAGGCGTGCTGATCAAATAGGTGGAAGATATAGAAAGATAGAATCAGTCCGGAATACCTTTGATAGAAGTGATATTCGAACTGTCGTTAGTATGTTCTTTCTTATTCATTTTTGGTATTGCAGCAATAGTAAAAAGAGAGGAAAAAGTGTCGAAAAACCGAAGGTAAATAAGATGTTCGAATATCCGTAAAGTATCCTGTCTTTTCCTTATTTTTGTAGAAAAACCTACAGAAGGGAAGGAAAAATACAGTCGCGAGTAGAGGTGATTCAGTTGGGGAAGGGTGAATTCAAATGCGAAAGGAATTTCCCCCCGCCCCATTCTTCCCTAATTTGCCGATATAAAAACGTGCGTTTGGAGCACAGATGTCTTTTTGCGCCCACCAATTTTTACCGCCTTTCTTTTATGTTCGTTCCGGCCCTCCCCTTAGAAGTTTCTGGAAGATACTTCAGGTTGTCGTTACATGGGGCAACGAGAAGGGAAAATGTGTTGTTGATATGGGGTTCGTATTTCGTAGGTTCAAATTCCACGACTTTCCATGACCTTTTCTGTGACCTTTAGCAGTTTTCCACGACTTAATTTGACCATCTGTTTCTCTGCAACATATCAAAAATTGTTCTCGACATAAAATTATTCCAGCATAGTAAATGTTTTTAAGGGAAAAAACAGTTAATTAGTCCAGAGAAAATGCGAATGTGTTTTTACCTTTAGCTAGTAGATAACCTAATATCATTGGAAATGTAGTTTTCCGTAAGTGGAATCTGACGAGTTTTTGTTTCGTCTCACTCAATTAAGTTAACTAACCCATGTTTTAAACGGTTTTTATCATTATCCGTGACTTTCCATGACCCAAGTTGAGATTCAATAACTTTCCAAGCCTGGAAAACAAATTTGTAAGATTCCATGACTTTCCTGGCCCGTATAAGAATCTTGTGATGTGGGGGTGGTTAGATGGAGATGTTCTTTGATGTAAGACTCGTTAGTAGAGTGAGGACACGAGACAGTACTACTCTAGTATTGCAATTACTTTAATTCCATTTTGAGTTGAGGTTGAGAGTAGAAGTGATTAAAATAGAAAACAATGCATTGAATGGGTTGTAACTGAGTGAAAGTTTCGGAGGATGCGATGAGATCGCTGTTATGAAATCATCAATTACAAAATGTTGTCACTCCTTCTTTTCCCTTTCACACATGGGGGTAATTTTGTTCTTCCGCGAAGAGGTGGGACTTTGTGCTGTTATAGGTGCTTTGTCAGCAACATACCTGTTTTTGAAAAAATAACAGAACAATTATTAATCAGTGAATTGACTGGTTTTTATCTTCTGACATTCATTTCTTGCAGAAGAAAAGATAACTGAACAAAAGGGGCGATCGTGTGGATTGTGGGAGGAGCAAGACAGGCTAAATTGCAAACCCAAAAGTGGGGTTTAAATTATACCGCCATTTGCTAATGTAGCTTTGTTTTTATTCGTTGAAACATTGCTTTTACACGAAATTTGATTTAGGAAGTTTTTAAGCCTCATGCTTAACTCCAAAACTACTCATGGAAATCTTGCAGGTTTTTGAACCCAAATCTATTGGACTTAGAAAATACAAGCTCAGGAGGGTGTGTGATTTTTTGAAATTAGACCAAAACTAGTAAATAACATGAGTATTATTGAAACTTAAAAGCCTATTGCAATAAATCTGAAAAATTCGGAAATAAAAAACAAAGAAAATCGTGAATTCAAACTATTAAAACTAATCAGCAGGAACGTTGCACACCGCGAAATGTTTCGCAACTCAAAAATACAATTGAATAGAGTCATCACAAATTTGCATGCTAGTTTCAACAGAATTATGACAGGCATTACACCGCAGTTGATAAACCGAGACGACGTTTTTGGAGACCAGAATGAATTGGGGTGGATCGCAAATTTGTTGGGAAAGGAAAACAACAATATTGCAAAGACGGTTGTATTTTGGACCGAAGAAGGCAAACATCATGCGGGAAAACCAAGGATGGTAAGGAGAAAAAGGACTTGTGTCTTGCCGTCAAAGAACCTGAAATTGATTTATGCCGATTAATAAGAATGAGACTAGCAAGAGCAAAGAAGCATTTCGCAAGCCAGTCAGATCTTTGGTCACCTGGACATCACAAGAAGCGCAGTTAGTCGAGACTCCGTTTACAAATCAAGCAATTAACTAGAAGTGAGCCAAACCAAGAGGTTCTGGGAAATCGGTGGAAAGGC
>JAOBYF010024457.1:0-13081 GCA_025403605.1 Parazoanthus darwini
GTAGTAGTAGTAGTAGTAGTAGTAGTAGTAGTAGTAGTAGTAGTAGTAGTAGTAGTAGTAGTAGTAGTAGTAGTAACTATTATTGTACGTCCCAGACGGGTTGCTTTGGTTTTAGTATCGCAATATATGCAGTCTCCCATTTACAAGATTTATCATCTAAGTTAATTCGCTTAAATATACCTGCTAGTCGAGTAGTCGAATGTTACCGAAAAATTCTCAATACACTGATGGAATGAGCAGTTAGCATCGGTATCAAGTTTTAGATTGCTTACGTGCACAGAGATGAAGTTTATTCAAAGTAAGTACGAAACCTTTTTGTAGATATTAATTTCTATTGTTACAAACTATATCATGCAATTACTGTGCTCCCAGAACGTAAGATTTGCCTACTGCCTCACAAATTGTTTATAAAGACTGATTCTTACTGTGCAGTATCTCGTGTTTACGCTGTTTAAAGAACAAACTTCATAAGAACGCTTAGGATTGCCTAAGTTTGAAACAAATCGAGCATAATTTCAATTGTTTAGGCTCTAACTGAGACCCGAAAAAAAAAACAGAGTTTTTCACCTTGAACGGCAATATTGATGTAGAAGAAAGGAACAACTTAGGGCTGGATTTCCACAAATGATAACAAGGAGCCTCGACCATTTATAAAGAAAAGCGTATATTCAGCCACCTAGTCTGCTTTAGACACTGGACGGTGAACATTGGAAAACTCGAGGATGATTGAAACTGATTTACCTTATCGGTTCTGAAGCGAGATTTTTATGTTAGTCGGAAGAATAACTGTTAACTCATTTAACAAACTACGCCCAAACATGCTGGAATCGTTCAAGGCAAGATTAACAACTGGCTGCATGTTGAAAGAAGCAGAAATACTTTATTAAGAAATAGTTGAAACAATTTTAGATTGTAGATAATTTCACATATTTAGGAAATATAACTTTTAATTTTATTGTATTTTCTTTGTGTCAGTAATCCTTCTATTAAGAGACTCTAAGATTTAGTTGAAAATCGCGGATAGTAAGAGGCAATACTGTTGCAGCACCCTCAAATACAAATTTTGAAAGTTCACTACTACCAGGATAGCGAGGGGCACAGAGCCCGTTTCTAAGGACGAGTTGCCTGGGGCACCGCCTTACGCAGTCGACACCGCCAAACCGGCGAAGCTTGTAGTAACCATTATCACATCTTGTGCATTTGAACCCCGAACACTCCCGGCAGTTGCGAACCAAAAAGCACCCTGCAAGAAAATACATGGAACCAATTCATCTTCTTTTTCCCAAACCTACTTTCAACGGACAAGAGACCGGACATTAGTTCGTCAAGTAACATTTACTAAGTTACAATGTATTTAAAAAAAATGAAAGATTGTTTAAACTTTAAAACAAACGTTTTGGCGTATAGTCAGGTAATGAAATACCTGATCGGAAAACCTAAAGGCGAAAAGTCTGTTCTTAAGTATTCTAACGTAATTGTTTAGTTAAAAAATATTTTTTTTACAACCGAAGCTTGATGACAGTCAGATCGGAGTTGCTATTATACTTCTCGGTTCTGCACAGCCTAGTTTGAGTGGGGGAGGAGGGCGGGGGTACGTATACTTGTGGCCTATAACTATAAATATATGAAAGATATTGAAATAAAATTGGGTTGTAGAGAATCGTAGAAAAAATAATTCAATGCAGTTTTTTAGAATTCACATGAAGTGTCGTAATAATTGTCAAAACTGTTGCTTACTGAAAGTAAAAACGTGTAGATACGTTTCTGATTTCTAACAAAGATCTAATACAAATCGAAAAGCAAACTCTTTTTTCATATAAGTAAGGGCTTTTGTTTAGAGTTTTCGTTGTGATCAGCATATTTCTGGAGAGTAGTTTCATTTTTCAAATCTAACAGTAATTTATAAACTATAACAGAATCATACGAATACTTTCAACGAAAATATTAAGCGCTAAACTGGTTAAAAATAATAATAATAATAATAATAATAATAATAATAATAAAAATAAAAATAAAAATAATAAAATTCATTAGGGAGGAGGGCGACACGTGATAGCAAAAACCAAATGATGAACTTATGGTCCTCACATAAAAAGATTTAATGAAAATGCTGTCTCTAATATTCCAAGTGTATAAAAAATTGAAATGTAAAATTGTTATCAAATGGCAAACCCCTCCAGACACCCGTCCCCAAAGTGGCCTCTCAGAAGGACATATATGATAAATCCTAAACCATATTGTTTGCGCGCTTTTTTGCTGGACCCAGTATGCAACAAGTATGTCTCGGTGTTTCAACGTACCTGACCCGGCAAGCTGGTTGAAGCTGCCCTCCACGACATAGCATGAAGTACCGTTTCCTTGACACACCCCGCAGATATCCTCGCGAGCCGGCGAACCGAGCTTGTGATCACATCCAACTTCCTTGAGGCGAGCACAAGAAGACAGTTATAGCAAGCTTACCACCCTTTGCCTTACAACTCGAGAAGACTGCCATAACACGATCGGGGTTACTGATATAACGTCTTCAACGTGTATAGATAAAAGTCAGTCATAAACACAAAAAGGGAACAGAGAGGCGCCGAGTTGGAGATGAATTCCAAAACATCAGACCTGAGCATAAATTTCAACAACTGCAAATGTTTTTGCTAAACCCGAACGACAATTTACAATTTATCAAAGTTTTTGCTTAATAGTGGCGAAAAGAATGATACAGAGTGATTTGCTGATCGATAAAGACACTAATAGGCCCCTACTCAAAAAGAAGGTATGCCGGGTAAAGAAGCCCAGTTGTTTGATGTAATTGTCAGGCTGAATAACCTAAAGCTGCTCTCTGAACTGTTGCATCAGGACCTGCAGCCTGCTAAGTTCTCTCATCAGCACTTGGACTGAAGTACACCGACATGTGCGGGTTACTGGATTGTAGGAACCGACTAGAAGATATTTAAATGATGATTAGGACGTAACAGAGGTCTTTGCCTGTACAGTGGCGTTGTCGATAAAATAGTAAAGCTGTTATAAAGTTAACTTACGTGACATCGTCCGTCGATACAAATATCGTTACATCCAGCTCTGCAAGGAGTCCCATCAATCACTTTGTCTGCCAGCCGAGCAGAGAAACGATGCTTAGGATGCACCGGCTGGCAGTACAGGGCACACGGGTTCTCTGTGGAATACACATATAACGTCACAGATTAGTATGGTGCAACTAAAATCCACTCTCCTACCCACTGCCACGTTCTTTACAGCTTCTGACTGGAATGAAAGGCTCTAGTCGCCAGAATCCAAAATTCTTATGGTAAAAAATATTAGTTATTGTATAGTTCCGCTACACTGAATAATCGTGCAATTTCAACGTTTCCAATCTTTAATCATCCAAGTACTAAAAATTTGCTCCTAATACACACGCGCAGGACTTGGTTGAGGACGGACTCCAGCGGTCTGCCGCAAGGGGATAAAGAGTGAAACTTCTGTTGAATTGTTGAAGAAAAATGTAACGGTGGCACCCGGTCTATACTATACTTTCTATTAGCGCATGTCCCGATCTCTATTTCACTTACTATGACCGCGTTGCACTATACTTATTATGGTCACGTGGCCCGATCTCTACTATAGTTCTATGACCGCGCGCCCGATTAAGCCGTAAGGCAGAACCTCCACCGTACTTACTGTCGCTGTACACGGGCTTCCAGTTGTGTTTTTCTCCTTTGTATTTCAATCCGTTAAATCTTGCGCACTGAAACTTTCGAAAGTCGTGCGAGCCTTTAGGACAGGGCTGTGGATTGAAACAGCGGAAAATGGAATCCAAAAGCAACTTTAAACAGTAACACAACAAAACAAAATATCAGTAACAAACACGACACTCCGAACTTGGTAATTACTTCAACTGTGATGTTTTTATTGAAATAATGAGCCCAAATTTGACCGAGTAATAACATTTGGTCTCCACAAGGCAGTGGATATAGCAAAATTTTGCATTACCAAGATAACGTGTTCAGGCGTCCGTTCGCAAATCTAGAAGTAAGAAATGGAACTGGTACTGCCCCCACAGAACTGTATCAGAAAGCAACGCTTATTTTGAGCTTTCGATATTCAACTTGACTACGCGACTTTGGTGAATAAAACAATATATATCCATGCAATAGAGGCTGTGCGATGAAAAAAATAATTTGTTTTCATTTTATCAAACTTTTCTCCCCTACGTTTTCCACTCAAGCACCAAAAGTATCTTTACTTTGAATAGTGCCATTCTTTTTTTTATTTCTCGAGCGGCGAATAACTTTACGACTGACAGCAGAACGGGCGTCAATTGGCCGGGATGAGGGAGAAGCAAATTACAATTCGTCTAGTATCACGATGATATGATGGTTCTAAACAGTGTATTGAGAAGACACGATGTCCTGGTACCAGTTTGCCATGAACGGTTGGCTCATTCAACGAGTACATAACAAATTTTAATGATATGTAGCAACTGATAGTCTCATCAAATCTAATTGGGTAATAACTTTTATAACCAAATAGAATTGAAATTTGAAAGTTATAATTATGTTAAGAGTTTGCCTTTGGATAATACAAATCAACCTGACCAATACGGTATGAATCATTTCCGTGCCAAACGTACCATGACGTTGCATGTTCTAAATCTCTTTTGTTTCCCAGTACAGAAACGGCCGCCATTTAGGGGGCTGAAAAAAAAATGTTATTAAAATTATTAAATTATCTGTGTCACTGATATCACACAGTCATTGTCACTCAGTGCCACACTGTCGGTGTCAGTCAGTATCACACAGCTCCGTCGGGGTCAATCCAACCTAGAAATAACATGAACTCTTACTTTCTTACTGACACATAGTTACCACGGATACCATTCGTGCTATACAGGGTAACCCTGTCATCAGCGGGAATACTGTGTAGAAGTATCAGTGGAACTCCAAATACTGTTTGTATTTTAACAAAAAAGGCTTAGATGGGAAAAATGGACATGAATACAGTTAAAATTACTGCAAATCAAAAAGTTGGCCATTAAAATATTTCATAAAATCATGTCGATTTTATAGTGTTTCTTTATCAGACAGAGCCATAATTTCTTCCTTGGTTGGCTGAGCAAACCTCACCGCATTTTGAATTCTCTGCACGTAATCTCCACCCGCCAGGAACTTAGAAACGAGACTACTTTGCTTGTAAGATTTGAATTGAACATCCTCGTATTGTAGTTGAGAATCCTACCAGAGAGTTCTGTTGCTATTATCTAGTGGGTGTATACAGCTAATTCTAAAAACGCAGTATCCAGACCTCAAGGGGGGCCCTAACTAGTTTTGACCCATTTTATCGCAATTACTTCATTTCGTGTTTTGCTTATTTTGTTTGCTTCGTGAAATAAGGGACTAGATAATTCTTTTCCTACTTTGTGTTTTCCCTCACAGAAGTTAACATTCTTTGATCTATACAATACATAAACTGTTCAGTTCGAAATGGTCTTTCGGTCTCTATGGTGGTGCCGGCTTTCCAAGCATTTCTTGAGTTGTACTGCGATGTCACGTTATGTTACCACCTACAGCCAACTCTTAGTACCTGGGATTGTTGCATTTCCTCTCCATGGTACTGACACCCACTGCGCATGTCCGGGAACACTCACTCCAGCCACTCCACTCGCCCCATGCCCCGTCACGCCTCTCGGGGATGGTGGTGTTGCTTACGCAGGACCCGTACATACACCACTGTGGACACACGCGGGTTATTAAAGAGTAAACTGAAGATACGTGGTCTTGATCAAAATATCTGAGTGGTGAGAACTGCTCTTTGGGACCTTAATGACTTACAGTCGAGTAGCGAGATCCTTCGCAAAAGTTTACGTTTTATTTGTGAGTCAAGATTTCCCCCTGCCTCTACTTCTAGATGACATCAGTTAATTTTGGAGATTTCCTAGTCACGTCTCCAGCTTAGCTTTATTCAGGTCAGTGAATTCTTGTGAACCATAAAGATCAGTAGACAGTGTGCGTAAATGATCATGATAGTAGACCCTAAGCCTTAAGGTAGCCGGCTCTACAATGCGCTACAAACAGACACTCGTTAGAATCAGAAGCGGAACATGTCTCTCGACAAATGCTCCCGTATCAATCCTGTCTTCACAATTGCCTAAAGCTAAATCATGCTAAATTGTTTTTAAAGAATATTAACTAGGTAGTCTAAACTCTTCGATGCCAATACCAACACTGCTGCTAGTCCTAACAGGTTTCATATTGAGGTTAACTAGAAAGAGGTTAATCGCTTTCGCGTTGAGGAAGTTGTCCGAGAGATGGAGAGTTGCACAAGTATTGAACACAGTCGACAAGGAATGGAACCTTAGACGAGCACTCTGATCTCAACCAACTGACTGACTGACTTATTTACTGAAAGTCTAGTTTTGAAAACTGTTTCCGCTATATATGAGGTTTGATCAACAAGGGTTGATCTTGTATGTTTTTCGCCGTAAGTATTGGTAGAAAGCTGGTGTTTCCAGCGTTAGCCCTTCGTCAAAGCAAACCTTAAAATTGCAGCATATACACCAAAAAGTGAGCAAAACTCTGCTGGAATGAAATAGAGTTTTGATCAACAAGGATTGATATGGTATGTTTTTCACCGTAAGGTTTGGTGGAAAGCTGGTGTTTCGAGCGTTAGCCCTTCGTCAAAGCAAACTGATTGATTGATTGATTGATTGATTGAGTGAGTGAGTGAGTAAGTGAGTGAGTGGGCAAGTGATCAAACCGTGGTAAGGATTAGGAAGTTTGGATTGTAAGTTTTGATCTCTGAAATTCTTCATGCAGAGGAAGCGGTCGCCACCCACCTTACCAGACGAACACGTGGTCCCCTTGGCGGGAGGGTTTCGTTTGCTACGACACAAAGCTTCACCTTTGATTTCACACCATAACTGGCGACACAGGCGGGACTGAAACAGAACGCAACCATCAACACCAGTCGTTAGTATTAATTTATATGTTCTATTGAAATCCATACAATCCGATTGGCTTTCTCACCTATAGACAATGATACGCATCGACACACATTCGCATGTGCGATTGATAATGGTTTGAACTTTGTTACACGTTTACAATTTGACGTTAACTCATTGAAATAAAAAGTATACTTTTTCTTTGGGAATACTATCATGGTAAACTTCTACTAAAACAATAAAACATTCGCTATAGTTTCCTGTGATCGGTAGTCAACTCAGCTTCGCCTTGTTGTCTATATACTCATAGAAAATGCTGCATCGTGCTCGAATTCTTAATTTTATTCAGAAAATTAATAAAAAAAAAGGTCTTAAATATGTTATCACATGTACAGTTTAAAGTCATTGAGGACTTTCACTACGATGGTGCTATCATGACACCTGGAGAAGTTTCCATTTCATTCAATTTCCCATAATGCCTTCACGCTAACCATTTCCCATAAACCATAATACTTTTTACTGACCATTTCCGTTCACCATAGTGTTTTTATATTGACCTTTTCCCCATAGACTATAATACTTTTTTACACTTATTAATTGTTATAGAACATAATACTTTCGATACACTGACCAGTTCCCATAGACCATAGTGCGTTTTGGTTTGGGCCGTAGTTATTTTCGTTTACACACAATTTGACTGTGAAACAGACACAAACACAAACAAACAGCCGCTCACTCACAAACACACACGGCGCGCTCACACACACACACACACATACACACATAGACAGACAGATGATCCACGAATAAACTAACCTTGAAAGCAGGCTTTGTGCAGTGTCTAGCCAGGTTACCATACTGGTGAACGCACTGCTCGTCTGCACTGTACAACACACCGGGGAGGGTCCGGGGCAGCTTCACTGACGGCTGGGACGATTTCTCTCTCAGACACTTGCTGTCTTTTGATCTGAAAGAAAACAACTCGTTAAACTTTTCTATGACAGTTGGTTTTTCTACTTTGAAGCGAAAAGATGAAAACCTCTTTCATCTGTTCGCTCGAATTCACTGATAAGCTTCCTGAACCGGAAAATGCATGTTTTGTTGAGCGGGCCGTAAAAAACCGTACGGCCCTGCTACTTTTCTTAATAAAGACTTCTTAGTTTGCCGACTCCTTTCAAACAACTTTGAGCCGTTGGAAACTTTCCGATCATATCCGATAGTGTTACGAATAATTCCGAATATTTTAAGGATTTACAGGAAAGTTTGCATAATCGCTTTAAAACACGTTAAGCATTAATTTGCATAATAGTATATTTTTTACTTTACAAGTTGATCTAACACGCGTTCGTGAAATTTAATAACCTTTTAAAATAAAAGTGAAAATAAAGAATAATAATATAACAACAGTAGCAATAATAGTAAATCAACACAAGGCATACAAAACCGTTGCAATCTCATCACCGTCACGGCTGTACGTACCCGTACCGTTATTAGCTTGGCTTCGTAACTTCGGTTTACTGCGTTCATCATTACTGTTGTTGTTATATTATTGTTGTTGCCGTTATTGTTACTAATATTACATTTATTATTACTATTGTTGTTGTTGTTGTTGTTCTTATTATTATTATTATTATTATTATTATTATTATTATTATTATTATTATTATTATTATTATTGTATTATTATTATCATTATTATATTACCTGAGGAACGACTGCAGACCTGCCCGACTACACTTGGACCACTTCAACATGCCATGCTTATTACCCGACATCCATTGCGCCGACATAACGTGAGGGACTGAATCCGAGTTTTCCTCACAACTATTGCCGTCGCCGTCATGACGCAAACCGAAACTTGAAATGCAGAGACAGAAAAAATTTATTAAAAGGATAAAACATTTGTTAACAAAACCAAACATAAAATACAAATGTTATGCGAGCGCCTTCAAATTCCGCTTATACGCTGACCGATGTTAAAACCAGCGGTTTTACGTTCCCCAGTGTTAATTAAGGCCAACGGTTCTAAGCTCGCCGGTGTCAATTAACCCTTTTCCCCCAGGTTTCTACAAAAACCTTTGGCTCTTGGAACCTCCAACTGTCCAAACTGTTGTATCTCAACTCAACTTAATCAAAATACCAAATAGAACGAGAAATTTAGTCGTTCCCCTGGGCTGTGAGGAGAAACTCTTGGATGTCCAATTTTTTAGGGCATGCGCAAACACGAAAATGTTGCCCGCTCGCTTTTTCCTACTTTCCTCCTTTCTGGCCTGATTTTTATTTCCTTCCTCTGCTGTTTCTATCAATGCGAACGATTGTGGTCTGGCTTCTTGGGAAGCTTATAGCTGGGCAAAGAGAAAAAATCGATTCTCAGCAAATTTTCAGCTATTTTCGACCCAATCTTCTTTGACCGTAGCTCTTGCTAATCGCGTGCTGTTGACCTCGGCGATTCCCTCTTTTCATGTCATGTGGATTTGCTGACACAAGCACTTCTAAAGACACCAAAAATACACTTTGCCTACATCCCTAAATGTTGGTTGCAGTCGACATATGGCGTGAAAGTAATTAGGCCAAAAAGTGTTTAGCCCAGCTTCGGAATCGGCGTTAATGATTGCTAGTACTCCAGTGACTGACGAGTCATGGTTACATAGTAATGATTTCAATAATGAAAATAATAATAAATTAAGATATTTAAGATAGGTAAGCATTAAGACATGTAGTTGGTTCTAAACTGAAGAGCAGAAGGTTCCAGTCTGTGATAAAGAGATAGCTTCTTTCATCTTTGCTATAAGCCGCCCTCCCGATCATAAACCACTCATATACCTAATTATGACCGTAATGTCAAAAAAACGCCAACCAAGCTCACAACTTTGCAAAAAGCAAGAAAAATATACGAAAGTTAAGGGTTTTATCACACCGGGTTTGCTTATATTGTTTTTTTTTTCGTCCATTGTGAAAGGTCAGTCGCATAATAATTTGGCCGAAAAAAGTTACACACTTCATACTTTTGCTCTAAAAACTGGATTTTAAGACGCCATCTTGGAAATTTGGCCAGCTTTTTTCTCCTATCAACTCGTGCGCATGCGTAGTCGTTATTCCGACATGTCGTTATGACCCGCGTGAACCAAAATTATAAACCACAAGTACCCAATTATAACACGCCCAGGGAAACCCTAGATTATAAACCACCCGTATACCCGATTATAAATTACCGTACTTCCCAATTATAACCCGCCCTATCCCAATTTTAAACCCATCCAATCCTCCAATGACCTTACGAAACACAGATATACGCAGGGCCTGTAACAGCAATTAATTTAATGCTCACTTGTGGCCAAGCTCGTGTGCCACTGTAAAAGCCAAGTTCAACCCGTTATCTTCGCTCACGCTGCATCGTCTCTTCCTGTCGCACATTCCATACAAAAATGCCATGCCTGGGAAAACAAGTTAGAACACTGTGTTTGAAGTGCTAAAGTGCACCTGTATTGATTTTAAATGTTTCTTCATATCTCCTCGTCAGTATCACAATATACTAGAAATTCATCGGCGTAGATACTTCGTGCTGAACAAAAGTATACTGCAAAGACTACAAAATCCCGCTTGAACGTTTCAGAATAAAAACAGACGAAAAAGACTTTAATACCATGTTTCACGTGGCACAAATACACGCAAGGCAATAAATAATAGCCTAATTTTCCGGTAATTTGAAGTTGTATTACGCTTTGTGCAAGTGCTTACATTAGTATTGAGGACTTATGCCCAAATAGGTTTATCTCCTGGAGGCTCATAGTTAGAGTTGTTATGGGCTTATAACCGGGAGGGAGTGATGACCGGAGCAGCTTTTGACCGGAATCTAACGGTATATGAACGGTGTAGTGAAACGTTGTTGTTGCTTAAAAAACCCTAAACGTTGGCCATCGTCAGGTCGAAAACGTCTATTCTAAAGATGCTAGCTTATATGAATTTATACAATCATATCGTGGATACATTTCAACTTCTATTGGCGAAATATTTCAAAACACATTGTATTCCCATCTACAAATACCTAATATACAGACATATTTAAAGGCGCAAGTGCTGCAGAGAATCAGTCAGTAAGGCCTTGTCCACCAGTTGTACGATTTAAAAAACTATTTGGAAAGGAAAACAAGATGTTGATTTTGGACTCTTTAAAGTTTAGACCTTAGGAGCAGAATCTACGATAAATCCTGTCCAGCTACAATAGGTAAAGAATACGCTGTCTTCGACAACCTCTCAATTATACCGAGTGTGTTGCTGGTTATGTCTAACTTCCTTACCCACAGTTCCGCAGGGAGAGTTCCGATCAGCACAAATGTCTTTCCTACAGTAACAATTAATGATGAGTTAGAAACCGGCCAGCTAGCAATAGATATCCGAGTTATATTTACCAGCAGCTTCTTCTGATTTTGAAATATTTTACAAGAAGAAGTAGAAAAAGAAAAAGAAGAAGAAGCAGGCTTCCTTTACAGTCCCGCATTCATGTCCATTGGATAGATTGGCTTACTTGATCTACGGCTATTATTGTATTTTTTCAGAGCCCCAAGTTGTTTTTGTCCAATGAAAGAGAAACTGTGTGAGATCGGATCTTCTTTCCTTCCCTTTAAATGTGGTTGGTTTTTATCTGTAAATCTTCTTTGCATTGCTGACCCTTTCTGTTTAAAGTGACAACCACCTGTTTCCATTGACCACTGAGCTTTAAGAAGGGCTTTCTCAGCATATGTATCATATCATGCGTCACACACCTTTTTCAGTTGATCAGTCCTGGTAATCCTACTGAAAATTCTGTTTCAATTTTTGCGTTAACATTGTTTGCATATTAAGGACCTTTTTCGAAGAAAGTATATCAAATTCTGTGCACGGGTTTGGTCTTCAACCTTAATTCATCAAGTTATTAAGATAGCCCAAAAACCTCTAAAATACCTTAAATGTACTTGTGGGTATGCAAACAATTTAAAAATAGATTTTCACCGACAGATTTCGTTTAAAATGCAGTCGAATTCTAAAAATAGGGTGCATTGGAGACTCTGTCAAGTTGCTATTGAAACCAAAATGTCGCTGGTAGTACAAGGGTTGACAAGCTGTAAGGATACAGTTGCACTAACAGGTAGCAGCACTATTTGAGTATTTTACTACAAGGAGTAAACTCTTTCATGAAATTCAATGGCAGTTGGAAATGGCAAACTGATTCGACCCACCTCAATCTTAAGTATATTAAGTTTTCTAAATAATGTATTACAATGTTATATCGACAAAAACACAAATTAAGCAACTATAGAATGATAACGATCACAACCACGCGGAATATAACTACCTGTTGTAAATACTGCGCTTGCACACCTCGCAAAAAACGCACCTTTCGTCTAAACGCACCTTTCGTCTACCCAACAACGGAGAGATTGAAAAAGTTCATTTTGTTACAACCTTTTGATCATTAATATAACTGTGTCAAATACGATACATTTAAACTTACTAATCGTAAGCTGCCGTATGGTTGTAAACTTAACCGCAGTTCAGTCTTGTGTTCGCTTTAATTATCCATTCAATTATTATTTTCTGTGCAAGTTCAAACATTTGGGCTGTTTTGCAAACCTTTACACTGTCGATTCGAACGCTGTAATTGTCAAAAGACCTTCCTTTTCAACCAACAGTACCCTACCCCTTAATCTAAAACCGCTGACCTGGTGAGCAGCACGGCTGAGTCGTACTCAAGATATTCCTGTGAGTCGGGCGACACCCGCCATCGAGTTGCACTCTGCCAGTCACAGAAGCTTTGAAGAGTGCGGTCTCCGTGATTCGTCACTGACAGATATTTCTAGAAAAAGTGAGAACCAAGAAAAAGTATAACTTAAATCAAAGAGAGCATTTTCCACCTTCCATAACTGTGAGTCATGCACGCCATTGCAATGCCTGCTATTCCAATCCAGTGCCTCTGCATCTTATGTCTGCCGGTTTAAATTGCAAGTACGAGTGTGTGTCCACGCAAGTACAAACATCTGCACGTGTGTGAGCTTGCAAATGTTTTTGCGTGTGATTATCTTTGCTATTATTGTTGTGGTTGTTGTGGTTGTTGTTGTTGTTGTTGTTGTTTAGTTTAAGTTTATTCTATTCAGCATTTTCCCCGAAGGGAGAGGGACA
>JAOBYF010024568.1:0-13080 GCA_025403605.1 Parazoanthus darwini
GGAAGAAAAAGAGGCAATGAGTGAAAATGGAGACTGCGGATGAACTGTTGACAGATGACACGGCGAAGCTTCAGAGTGCCCTGTCTTCTGGTTCCAGCGTAGACCCTCAAAGTGCAAAGATCGCGTGTATCCTGATTGAGACGGCTAAATCCAACCAAGAAAGAGCCAAGAGAAAGCTTGAATCAGTACGAGAGAAGCAGAGGCAGATCAGTATTAAGCACCATAGATTACTTGAAAGGGCAGTACCAGCGAGTTCTTCACCATCTAAGAAGAGGAAGAAGAATTGGTCGAAATAAACTGTGTACCTTGTTCGAATCGTTGTTGTTGTTTTATCGTGGTGTAGTTTGAAGTTGAAATCACGAGATGAAAACTTACAGCATCTGAATAGCTACATTTTTTATGTCAAATCTGATGTGTACCGCTAATGCAACGCTGTGCTTTACTGAGTGGACATAAACTTTGAACTGATGCGGATAAAACCTTACAAAGTTGAAGATGAATAATAGTTTGTGTTCTTGAAACGAAATGCGCAGCACGTTTCCATGTTGCAAATTTTTCTCTTAATCTTTTGCATATTGTTTCTTTTTCTGTATTCTGTGAGAAAAGAAAACGTTGATGGACTCAAGTAGTGGGCTGAGGTAGCTGTAGGGGTGCAGGGAGTCTGCCTTTATTCATCAGACTGCGTTTGAAGTTCCTATGTTTTCTGCAAAATTGCCTGTTTTTCCTATTTTTCGACCCCAAAATTCCTATTTTCCTATTGTTTTGAGCAACCATGCTGCTTGACACCCTGTGCTCGTGTTCTCTGGCTTGTGTTCGTAGTTTCTATTTCATTGGACAAACGAACAGAGAGATAGAAATCCACGACATAGTTTGTGTTCAAAGCTTTCCTGCCATTGAGTGACAAAACAAAAAGCGAACAATTTGCGAACGCGTTTTACAAGGTCAAACGCAAGTCACTCCGTCTGGCAGCAGTCAAAAACAACTTGATAGCGGATGAAAAAAAACTTGAAGTAGCCGCAGAGCAATGCAAACAATGAAAAGATTGCCAAATATTAGCCATATACTGATTGTGCTACAAACTAACAGAAATTTGCTCTTTGCACTCAAACTAGGGCTGAGTCATCATTACGTCATCCTTACCTTGACAACGATGCGGCCCTGGGGAAAGAAAATGAACCTGAGTTGATATCCCGAATCGGCAGCAGACGGAATCGTCCCTACGACAGAGATTGGCGGGAGAAACTCTACAGCGATGAGATTACCGCTGGTGCTTTGAACGGCGGGCGACGAAATGAAGGGTTATGGCGACTTCCAGAGCTTGGATATCGCAATCCCAACATTGTGGCGGATAAAATACGAGTTGAACGTCTTTTGTCGGGATACAGATGAGCTAGTCTATCTCAATTCAAAGAGAGAGTATAATGCTTTTAAGCTTTGTAAATTTAGAGGAAAGATTTGTCTGAAGTTGCAAAGAAAAAATGCAACTACAGTTGTTTTGTTTTTTGTTTATTTATTTATTTGTTTCTTCTTCGAAACTGATATGTTTTTAATCTCCAATCAACTAACGTCTTTGAAATTATTAAAGGGGCTTTCTTATCGCAGAATCATTAGGGTTTTTTCTTTTTCACAAGTCCAACTTTCAGTATGACTCATAGCACGATCCATAGCAGGAGAAATGAGTTCAGTCCTGTCAAATTGCTGCCTAGAACAAACCATCCATACTATTTATCTATGAAAACTTAGACTGGTAAACTTTTATAGATGCTCTAGCTTAAAATTCGGTTTTCTTGTCAATAAACTTCGAGCATGCGCAGAGCCATGAAAAACTCTTTAAAACCACTGCAGTTGTAAGTTTCTATCTCCGAACAGACACTGTAATTAAGTAACACATGTGGTCTTCCACTGATTAACTGTTCTCAGTGCACAAAACCTTAAGTTAATTACTTGTTACTGGGCCAACATTTCTGGCATTTACGCAGCCGTTCAAATTTGGAACACTTCAATGTTAAGCTGGGGTCAAACAAACAGGAGAGTCGATGAGAGTTCTAGTCTCACTCTCGTTTCATCTCCAACTGTCATACACTCTTATCGACTCCAGAGCGCTCTCATCTACTTTGAAAATGTTCAGAATTTCGTTAAGATAATCTTGAGTTTCACATGTTTGTTGAGAGACTCTTGCCAAGTTCCATAGACTCTCATTCTCATTTGACCGCGCGTATGAGAGTTGAACAAAATAAAGTTCTCGTCCAGATCTCATCACACAGCTCTCGTACAACTCTCCTGCTCGTTTGACCAGGGTTTAAACGAAAAACGTCTCCGTAGTTAATGAGAATAGCATAAAAAAGAAAAATGATGTTCAAATTTCTTTCTCGTGCCCAGAATACAGGCGGCCTCCGCGTGGGCTCGACATGTCTGGAAAAACGCCAACCGAGCTCACAAATTTGCAAAGAAAAAAAAACAAGAAAAATACACAAGCATTAAGGATTTTATCACACCGGGTTTGCTTTTCTTCGTCAACTCTGAACTGACGTCAGTTCTAATTTTTTTGGTTGAAAAAAAGTTACACCGTTATACTTTTGCTCTAAAAATTGGATCTCAAGAGGCCATTTTGGACATTTGGCCAGCTTTTTTCCCTTACCACCTCGCACGCATGCGCAGTCGTTGTTCCGACTTGTCCATTGGCTCTGGTTATGAGAATGAATTAGACCTCAATGTTATGTCACGGCGCAACTGTTCATTAATACAAAGCAAGAAAACTTACCTTCCCATTTAAGTGTACTGAGCGTTAATTAAGGTATCTCGAGTCATTGTCTTTTCTTTCGCCATGATGTTTCCCTTTTTGTCTTTGAAAAGTTTAAAAGGAAACAAGAAGACAAAACAAAGAAAACCAGAAAATTTATCTTGATTTCTGGTTGTAGTAGCTTATTTGTTCGAAGTAAACTTTGAATGAGTCGTTGCAATGTGAACCTGTATATAGGTATTTCTAGATTCAGATCATAAGTGTAAAGAAAGTAGATAGTCATATGTAGAGTATTTTATTCAATTGTATAAAATATAAGTTTTAATAAATGATGCCAGAACCGCGTAGAGCAGTAATTTTCCTTAATAGATTCGTTTATATACGTGTATGTGTGACATGTAAAATCTCGATGCATTTTAACTTTTCGAAAACTTAAAAGGAGTGTACAAAGCTGCTTTGTCTTAGGTTGAACGAACCTTGACAGTGCACATTGCTTTGTTCAATGTGTGAGCCCAAATATTTTTACTGGTTAGTTGTTCATATGCATTTCAATACCTTTTGTGTTTTTGCACGGTCAAGCTCAACGAACAAAAGAGATAGAGAACAAAAACCTATAACAAAGAAAC
Source organism: Parazoanthus darwini (assembly GCA_025403605.1). Lineage (NCBI taxonomy): Eukaryota > Metazoa > Cnidaria > Anthozoa > Zoantharia > Parazoanthidae > Parazoanthus > Parazoanthus darwini. Next base: position 3,367 of record JAOBYF010024568.1, read on the forward strand.
TGCCGAGTTTCATAACCAGTTCGCTCTATTAACTATGGCAGGAGCTTGTTCATTTTTGGAAAAGGACGGCAGCACCACGTGAACTGTATGTGTGGATCAAAGGGATTTAAATAGTCGTAGAAGGATTTGATGCCTTCGCCGTGAAGGTATGCACTTTAACCACACACAATAACGACATCATTGGAGACCTGAAATTAAATTGATATACAAACGAATTCACCCAACACTGCCGCACAAAACTCAATGACCAACGGCGGACCATCCAAGGGTATGTCAGAAAGAGTAAGAACCTTGGATATGATTCACGTCAGAACTGCTTTCCAACCCACAAAACTTCAGCGCACGTTTTCCAAATACTCGTAAACATACTACATACATACTAGTAAGGAAGTCATGAAGAAAGTGAAACGCAAATTTTGTCCATCGATGTATGTCACCTGGCATGAACAGGCAACAGAAGAGAGTCCACAGTATTGCAGTTTGCGTAAGTCATTGAGTTTTACTGCGTAACAGGTGTTTTTTTTATTTTGCTACGACGAGTCTTCTTTGGAAATGAAAATTTGTTTAAAGTCATCTTGGAAAGTTTGGGAAGTTGGAGTTTGTTTGGAGGGTGGCGTCTCTTGTCGGCTGTCGGACTACATTCATTCTTACAAAACCTTACTCCTTAATGAAGTAAGAAAGAGCAGTAGGCTCCCTACCATACGTTAACCTTATCGCACTTTTACTTGATTGTGAGGCAAGCTCATCGTTAAAACATTTAACCTTGCTAACTAACTTTAGCATAAAAAATAGTAAAGGCGAAAAAACCTCAAACTAAAAAATTCACTACGAACCCATTTTCTCGATTTTATTTTCTTCCGACTTTAAATGCTTTCTAAATCAGAAGACCGATCCGAATTCAGCACAATTTTTGTAAAAAGATACCCGCACGACATTGGACTTATAAAAAACTTTTGCTTTCTAATAAGCAACTAAGAACATAGACTTTTAGTTTGAATAACCTTTTTAGATATAGTCGCAGTCGACGATTATATTTCGTCCATTTCCATATCATTCAGGGTTACAAATCGCTGTTCACCGACTGGATTGTTTTCAGAAAGGAAGTCCATATCTAAATTGAAATTCAGTAGTTCTCCTTCCCATTCTTGTTTGTCGCCTTCAATTTTAAAATATTTCTTTCTCCATTTGAAAGCCTTAAGTTTTTTCAAAGCACTTTTTTGTTTACTTTCGTATGTTGCGATTTAATAGACGCACGGGTGTGCGCCTATCGATTTACAGATACACGCTCGCGCCATACAAAAAGCGCGCGAAAACTTACCAGCTATGTTCTAACTTGAATTGGCAGATACAGTTACTCGATGGTGCAAGCGCTTTGACAGTGTGACGAATCCACCTGCCCATTTGTTACAATTTGTTATAACGACGGTGGACGTGCTAAGTTAAGCAAACTGAAGATAACATATTTTTATCATTGTTAAACAAAAAAAGACTTAGCAGCGAACTCCATACCCGCCACATATGCACACGCACGTAATGACAGAGTTATTGGTTTTTGTTTCTTTTTATTGTTAGCTGCCTAATTTATCATTTTATATACTAAATTAACAAGGGCGTAGGGCGTAGAACATTGTTATGGAAATCACCCTGCTGAAGGGGTCACCTGAGCTAGTCCTAAGATAGACTGACCTGAGACCCTTATTGCACTTCTTGCTTTAAATTTTGGTTGGACTATTGCTTGGTGCTTGCTCACGAGGTTCACGAGCTAACAATATTTGAACCTCCCAGTCAGCAGGTGACCCTCCTAACAAGGTGAAATTATCAAACTTTCTGGCGCATGCATGCCAAGAAAGCTTTGCTACACTAAAGAAGCCCTTTTTTTAAAAAAATTCATTAAACAGCAGCTGTTTTAACTTAAAAGTATCAGTTTCACAGCTTGATCCATATGTCCAGACTGCGTTTGTTTAGATACAAAGCAACTTGGTTATTTAATGGTGCTTTGAACAATCCTTTTCTTAATATATTAATTAAGTATCAATATGTTACCTTAAATTGAAGATAATCAGATGAAACCGTTTTTGTTAATTTATCTTCACGTCATACACAAACTGTTGTTACAGTTTCTTTCAAATTACCTTATATACTGAATATATATACCTCACTAATATGGGAAATCAAAGATTGGAAATGTCACTAGGTGTCACTTGGTGTCTGTGATTGTAGAAAATTGTAATGTTTTCTCTATCTTCCTTTTATTATATTTGAGATGTTGAACTGGTTTGACAAAAAAGAGATAAACTTTATGATTTCAGCACTGACCTATACAAAAATTTAGGAAGTATCATTAGTTTTTTTATTATTAGGAAGTATCATTAGTTCTTTATTAGTACTTTGTACTATTTAGTGTCACACTCAATAAATAAAGGCTTTACTTACTTACTTACTATCATAAACGTGACAACAAGGCATTTTCAAAAGCAATGATCATTTTTACTTTGTAAGGATTTTTTGCGCTTTTGATATTTTATCAGGCATGTTTTCTTGCACAATCGTTAAATACACTGTAAACTTTCGAATAAATGTCCCGCGAACAAAAAGTCCCAAAAAATCTGAAAGGCAAATTTCCTTTCGATTATAAGTTCTCTCGAACATAAGCCCAAGGGTCTTACACTCGGGCGGAACCAGAAATAAACGTAAACCAATGTGACTTTGCAGCTGTTGTTTTGTTCAACTGTCAGTGTTTCAAAGTCTTTGAAAACAGTGAAAACGGCCTTTTAACGCGTCAACGTGTGTCCATTGTTACATTAGTGTTAACGAATTTCAGACACAAACTTGAATTGGTCATATGCCTAAACCGTTTCGAAATGCAAAAAAGTCCTTCCGAATTTAAGCATCCCCGAAGATAAGCCCACTCCGAATGGAAGCCCACTAAAAAGTGGTTTGAAAACTATAAGTCCATGGGCCTAGCTTCGGAAGTTTTTGGTATGTTACAAACTTGCACGTGAACTTTACTGATTTCCATTTAACTACTGGTGCTCCGTTTAAGTGTAAGTGCTATGCTTTAAATCGACCATAACAAGTCTTTATTTGCTTTCTCACAGAATTGAAGGAGTAGACGGAGAGTTGGATTAGTTTCCTATAACAAGACCAACTGCCAGCAAAGTTGGTGGATTTAATCTAATTAAAACGTAAGAAATCTAAATCTAATCAGTGATCAGCTATGATGTCCGGCATACTAAGTCACTCGATTATCCGGAAGCCTCTAAGGATTTTTTTGCTACGTGTGTTATCAAAACGCTGAAGAGTAAAATTTCAGCGTAAACAGCTCCTTGACAATTTAACATGTTTATCTCGAATGGAAGCTTTACAATAAAAACATGTTATCGATGTAAAGGGTTTATTTCCATAACAGTTACCCTTATCTTAAATCTAAGGACTAAAAACTTATACAGTGCTTTCGTACCACATGTTAACATGTCTTTTTCTTGTTATTATGTTTTCCATCAAAGGATCCCCAAAGTTGCCAGCACCGCGTTCGACTCGCTGAGTACCACTGGCGTCCTTTTTAACCTTTCGATCATCCTTCCGGACACCAGCATCATCCCCGGTTTGCTGAGCAACGCCGGCTTCTTTGTCCATCCCGCGACCATCCTTGAGGAAACCAGCACCACGTCCGGCTTGCTGAGCATCATCGGTGTCTCTCTCCACTCTTCGAGCGTCCTCCAGGTCATCAGTACCACGTCGAACTTGCTGAGCTCTACCGCCGTCTTTGCCAACCCCGCGATCATCCTCCAGGACCCTATCATCCGCTCCGCTTTGCTGAGGAACACCGGCGTTTTTGTCCATTGCCCGATCATTCTTCAGGACATCAGCGCTGCGTCCGACTTGCTGAATACCACCGGATTTTTTGTCCACCTTGTTATCATCCTTCAGGACACTAGTATCATACCCGACCTTCTGAGCACCACCGGCGTTTTTGTCTACCCCCTGATCATCCTTCAAAATACCAGCAGGACGACCGATTTGCTGACCACCACCGACGCCTTTGTCCACTCTTCGTGAATCCTCAAGGTTACCAGTACCGTGAGCATCACATCGATCATCCTTCAGATCACTAGAACCAAGACCTTTGTCCACCCCGCGATCATCCTTCAGGAATCCGGTACCACGTCCAGCCTGCTGAACACCAGCTGTATTTTTATCCACACTTCTGGCATCTTCCTGGTCACTAGCATCACGTCCGACTTGTTGAGCATCACCGGCGTCCTTGTCAATACCGCGATCATCCCTCAGGTCACCAGAATCTCGTCCGATTTGCCGAGCATCACCGTCGTCTTTGTCAAGCTCTCGATAAACCTTTGGGGCACCGGCACCACGCCCGACTTGCTGAGCACCACCGGCGTCTTTGTTTACCCTCTGAACATCCTTCAGATCACCAGCACTCGCCCCGGTTTGCCAAGCACCACCGGCGACTTTGTCCACCTTCTGATTATCCTTTAGGCCAGTAGCATGCGCTCTGGTTTGCTCAGCACCTCCGGCGTCTTCTCCGGTAGCAATATCAAATACCAGGCGACCGCCCATGGTCGATCGAACTGTTGCAGGATCGTGGGAGGCTGCGAGTGGCTTACTTCTAATGGTTGGATCAGCGGCACTAGCTACTGCTGCACCAAGCTCTGTCACTGGCTGGAACATTGCAAGACAACACTCTAACGAATAGGTTTTATTTTTGCTCCAGAGTTTCCAATTTTTGACGAAGTTTACGAGACATTTTCCTTTAAGAGAAGAAATAAGCATCCGGTTACTGTTTGTTTATGTAATTACACGAGGCTGGAGAACATCGAGATCTAATTCACCGTTCAAGCTTAAAAAAAAACTTAATAATTTTACATAGAATGTTCCCACGTTCTCATGTTTTTGATAATAGCAGGGAGAGTAAAGTGCCTATAAGAAAAAGGATTTTTGCCTGATTTACCAATTTTGAGTTTCGAAAAATTACAATCAGTAAACTGAGGTCAAGCAAGGCTCCGAAGTCAGACAAAGTTCGAATGACTTGCCCATCGAAATAAAAAGGGTTTGAGCCCATGCAACTCCGGAGTTGAAGACTTGCAGAGATAGTTTCCAATAAATCTTTGACGACGGTATACTACTACATGAAGTACCGACGTTTGAGAACGCTGAGTAACCATCAGCGTTTTAATTTAGCAATCGTAACGTTGTCTTTAAACGGAATCAGTCAAGGAATATTAATATGGCTATAACATCGTCTGTGCACATTGGTCACTTTTTGTAAGCTGTTAAAACTTAACAGATATTTCCGGTTATGAAATAAGTTTGTAATTACTGTTAATTTGTTAGAACTTTACAGGTTATAACAATGGGAAGAGTACCAAACGACGAAAACGTTACAATTTTATTTCAGAATATATTGAAATAAAATATATTGTAATATAATGCTATGAAGATTAAAGTGCTACGTCGTTCTTAGTGCAGCCCAAGGCTCGAAATACTCTTAATATTCAAAGACATTTTAATGCAATCTTCCCTCGTGGTCTCAAAAAGCATTCAAAATGATCGGTTATGGGATTAGACATCAATTAATCGTGCCTTGAGAAAAAAAATTGTGTTAAATTACTATCTTCAATTTTTTGCTTGCTCATCCAGCTACATATTTTTTTTATTTCACAATTTTAGTTTTAATTTCTTTTTTAGACGATAAAGAAGCTAGTAAAACGAGATAAAACTAAAAAATAATATGAATTTTTGTAAAGTTAGGAAAAACTTTATTGCCATATGTTTTCCCTTTCATTATCTTATCTATTTCAAAAAACTGTTAACTGCCTTTTGACCTAGCCTCTGCCAACCTTACCTGCAAGTACCAAAAACACCAGTACGTTTGCGATCACAAGAAGTATGTTAACCGCGAGGTTATCCAAATACTGATCGACAGAACTTCCAACTTCTTCCTTCGGTATCTTCATTATTACTGCAGTTCCTAGGTTAAGGAAGGTAACACCCACGGTTAAGGCCTGAACCCTGTTGTCGAAAGAATCAGTCATTGGCTTGCAGTAAGCAAACAGCATTCCGTAGCTGCCCGCTATAAGCGAACCCAACCCTACGTATGTTCTGCTTTCCTGTCCGATAAGTAGGAGACAAGAAACCAGAACCACTTTTCTAGCGGTCTCTATTAACTCCCAATACCAGTAACAAGGCTTGTAACTTTCATAAAGAAAACGAACGCCTTCAATGATTTCTGGTTGATCGTCTTCTTCTTGTTCAGGTTTGGGTTCCTCCACAACATGCAACTCGATCCTTATCTGATCGCATTCACGATCTCCATCTTCCTGATTATCATCTTGATCGCGGTCGTTCGGTTCTTGGTTCTGAACTTTTGTATCTTCCCGTCGTTTAACGTGAGTCTGATCTGTTTTACGGTTGCTTTCTTCTTGGTTCTCTTCCCGATCGTTGTCTACTGGCTCTTGGTACTCCTCTACGTTTTGCTGCTTTTTGGTGTGGGTTTCATATCTCTCATTGTCATCATCACCTTTGTTCTGGTTTTGCCTGCGTGTTGATTGGCTTTTTCTTTTCGTAAAGTGTTTACAAAGGACAACAAACAACACCAGGGGGAGAAGAACGATGTACGAAACACAGATGTAGGCGATTGTTTTTTTCTTGTCGTGGGACGGGTCTGAACAAGCCATACTGTAGTCTGCCTTAACGTACGATGGGCAATCGCTGTCGTATTCATTAGAGCAGAGTGTGTGGCAAGGTATCACACGTGTGATGCTGGAGCAAGTGCTTGGGTACAAGATGTATAGGAACATAACCACGTACTTGTAAAAGAAAACTTTTATTCTAGATAGGCGGGCCTTCTTTTCCTGGTCGTCAGATTTCAAAGAAATAAATGCGTATGCGAAGGCAAGGACCACGGCAGCTATTGCCACAACAGAGACATTCACAACCAACATGGAGATCATACTTGAGAATGCGTCCATACGAAGCTTGCTATTAAGGCAGTTGAGTGGTGCTAACTGCATCACATTCAACTGAAGGATTTCTGCAAGTCTGCCGATTTCAGAAAGGTATGGTGGCCATTTTACGTAGGCAAAAGCCTCAATTGTTCCGGATGTCACCTGGTAAAAGCCAATGACAATCTTCATCCGGCCTAAGAATGTGTCCAAAAGGGTGTGGCCAGTTTTACCTTTTTCTCTCTTTCCGATCCAAATAAATAAAGCAATTACAGCAGCAAGCCCTAACGTGACGCCACAAATCTGTCCAATCATCCATTGAGTTGACGGGCAAGATCGACAGATCAGGAGACTCTTGTAGTATCCAACACTGCAAACGGCACAAAGAGGTCCTTCATATCTGTAAAAGAAACCGCAAGGTAGCATTACAGGCTTTTAAAAATAATTTAAACAAATTTATGCACGTAGAATTGGACCATGAAATTACAGTAATCTAAATTGAAACGAGCAACTGCGAAAGATGTTGTTTAAAAGTGAGCTTCAAAATGTGGTCGTAGCAAAACATCTAGTAGAAAAGAAAACGCTTTTTATGACTTTAAGCAAAAGTTCGGGCGAATTCAAGACCTTTTTAAAGTCCTAAGTATACGAAGAGCAAGTTAAAACTTTTGTTGCTGCTTCAATCTCCGGCTTTGAGCTTGAGCGGTGTTGTCAGCTTAAACATAAACGATTCTATTTTCCGTCTTCCATGCTCTTGCTGGTATTCTGCCGAATCTGCAGGAGCAATGGCGTTAATATAGCGAGCACCATCCTCTCAGTCTGAGCCCGAAAAAGTGTCATTTTTGGATGGAAGTACAGGTAAGGGATCCTTTTTGTCCATTTCGGTATGCAGAAAACTTGTAATTTCGCTAAAAAAGTCTAAAGATCATTTTTAAAACAGCAATTGCTCGGAGCTTACGAGCGATGAGCGAAGGTCACTTGAACACAGTTGGACACATCTGACGTCACTAGCCGGGTTCGTTTCCAGTCCTTTCCAAAACAGCGGAAATGAAAGTCATTTTGTTCAAAGCTAAGTCAACGTTTCTTTTTGGACAACCAAAGTAAATAAAAGGTAAACAATGTGTATATTCTTGACTTAATACTTCAAGTCGTCAAAAATACCTTTTTGGTATAAATAACGTCTTTGTCATTTTTATTACTCTTATTATTAATAACATTATTAATACAAACCCTTCAGAGCACTTGGAGTCTAGACCTCCCAGACACGATTCTGGTCGAGGACACGAGTGAATCATTGGGACTGAGCCGTTGTACCGCGCCGTGCTCCGGTTGTATGAGTCGTTGGTTACTTTAATATTCTCAATGAAGTGTTGATAGTTCATCTTGTCTGTTTCGTTGCTCCACTTCCAATAGAATTTTGGTTTTAGGGTTATGGTGCCATTTTTGCAAATAGCGTTCGGCTTACAAGGCAAGCATTTTTCAAACCTGTCCATTCGATAGAAATTGTCCAAACAGTCACAAGCTTTGTAGCCTGCATGGTCTTGTGTACGCGTACCTAGAATACAAAGATAACTATAAATAATAAGTACAATTTTATTTAACGAATACTTTAATGTAGGTGTTTGTTATTAAAAATACTGATTCAGTTGCAAACAATCGCAATGTACCGTTACATGTATCGTATCCTACCGTACTGCACTAAACTGTATTATACTCCAAATATAGCGTCTGTGTCGACGACAAAACTACGGCACGAGGAATTTTTAAAATTTATGTAAGTTTTTGTAAGATAAGATTTTTTTATCCTAATAGTAAGTTTTATGTACGTTTTTTTTTAAATATTAGGAAATTTGAAAACCAGACAAACTGTAAGGTTTCTAATAATATCGCTATGACATACCGTATATACTGAACTATGCTATACAGTGGAGGGGGACAGGGAGACGGGAGCCCGGGAGAAAAGGGGCAGGAAGTGGAAGGATAGAGGGCGGGAAGCGAGAGTTCTAACGGTGGGAAGTGGGAGTTCTGACAGGGCGGGAAGCGGGAGAGAAATTAAAAACGCGAACTTTTTCATTAATTAACTTGTTACAATTCTTTCCAAACCAAGATCCAAAAATTTCATTGGACTTGTATTTAGCGTCTTTAAGCAAACAAGCAAACGAAAATTCGCGTTTGGGATAAAACACAGGCATTTAGCTTAATAAGGTGGTTACAGCAATGTCTTTTTTAAAATAAGGTGGTTACGTTATGTCATGTAAGGTCAAGTGGCATGAGCTCGTGTGTCGTACGTGCTGGCGCTGTCTCGAGAACTCTCGAGTAAGCTATCGAAAGCAAGGCTAAATTTCAAAGCTATGTCGTCAAAGACAATTTTATTTGGCCTCAGTATTTTTCGCTGCTGTTTTCTTCCGACATTTTTTCTCTAAAAAATGTATATTAGAATATCAGAAATCTGCTTGGGTCGTCTGCCTGCCCGTCCATGAAATCATACTTCCTTAGATAGATATAGATAGATAGATTTTTATTGAGCTTTAAAATTGCAGCTATCTAATGCTGAATTACATAAAACTTTACAGATGATATAAAAATTTAAAACTATAATATAAAAATTAGAAAGTGGGCATCTAAATTTACACGATGGGAAAGCTATGTAAACTATATACAATAAGATATTTGCATTAAAAAAACTACCTACAATTACTGTATATAAAAGTGTTTTTCAATCTATTTGTTTTGGCTCCGGGAAGGTGGTATGTTC
>JAOBYF010024679.1:0-13079 GCA_025403605.1 Parazoanthus darwini
CCCCCCCCCCCAAAATGTCGCCCTTGTGGAATTGTGTCGGGATCATCTGTTGATTTCCAAACACTTTTACAGTTGGGCGTGACTCTGGGGTTGTTTTTTCGTTCTTTCCCTGCCCCTGTCTTTGGTCTCGGATATTTTGGAGGCTGTTGTTCAGCATAACTCAACTCCTCAGTTTCTCCACGGCCTTGCAGGGCTGAAGAAATGTCATCTTCTAAGAATTCTCGCGGGTCTCAGCAGTGACAAAGCCGGAATAATGATAGAAACGAAAGATAATTTTAGAGGAGAAAGAGATTTCTAATGTTTATTAGTGCTGATACAACCCTGCCCTTTTTCTCAATATATACATGTATGCTCTATTCAAAATAATTTACTAAATCGTCATAAGAACGACATTTGAAGGTTTATGAAGAATATTTCATTGCACATCTGAAAAAAGAAAACAAAAAAAGAAGGCAAGACGATGATGTCAGATCGATGGAAAAAATATTAAAGATGGTAGATTTTATCTAGTTTGTAGGAGACTGTTCAGGAAAAAAAATGCAGACAGGAAACTACCTATCCTAGATCTCAAATGCTGGATTCAAGACGGGCGTGTATATTACCAACATTACACAAAACCGACTGCGTCCAAACTATTGATCATGCATAGGAGCGGGATGCCCTGGAACATCAAGAGAGCTTCAATAACCCAGATGGCGGTGAAAATATTAAAGAAGACTAGCCAAGAGCTCCCCTGAACCAGATAGGCAGAACTACTGCCCAAACTCGGTAAGGACGGTGTCTGGATACATCGCTCGATATAAAGAGAACATTTTCTAGTCTACGTGAAAACATAGGGAAAGAAGACAACACAAGGATGAGACGGGAGAGAAACCCCCTTGACAGAGATAGAGACTGGAACAAAGAAGAAAGGAGGAGAGAGAAAAAAGAAAGCGGCGTGCTGGTAAAAAACTTGAGGAAACAAATTTTTCTTCTTCCTTTTGAATTTCTTTTGGAAAGTCGAGAAAGATTCAAATTAAGCATTGTCCACATTCGATGCTGCTCCCCCGGAAAATTGGACGTTTTCAAAATACCTCTCTACAAACAATTCTTGCAATTATTGGCCTTGTCTCATTGCTGCCGGGTTTTCCTTTTTTGTGTATGGCGTGGAAGCGCATACTGTCGACGTTCAATCTCATATTGTCTTTCCAAAATTTTCAGATTATTTCCAAAGTATCTTTGTTTTCTTAGGGAATATTTCGGAAGATGAGGTTTTCTCTCCTGGTGTACGCCTCAAGATTGATATTTACTTTATTATTCTTTAAGCACTTTTCTCAGCTCAGCAATCTCTTTCGTCGTTTCATCCTCTTGCTTTTTGAAGGTATGAATTATCCCTTCTTGCTTTTCATTCCTTTGCCACAGTTTTTTAAAAACTTGAGGTTTGTTCCGAAAGTTTTTCTCCTACTTTTAACTTCAGTTTGTATCTCAAGTCTGAAAGTGCTGAGCTCGTCTGACAATTCAGCAAAACAATTATCCATATGCGTGATTGGAAGTTCAAGGGCTGAATAGATCTTCTCCAACGTGAATACGTGTGAATAAGAATATGTACCTTCCCTGGAGGAACAAGTGCAAATAGTCAAGCAACACATAAGAAATTGCTCATGTTAAGCAAGCGTTGGCTTGAACCATCAAAAGCCACGCAATTGGTCACACTGTTGGTCACTGTCAGGTCCTTCTTCAGAGCTGCTACCATCGGGTTCAGTTACTGCATCAAAACCTTAAGTTGCTAAATTATTGCGTTTTTTTTATTTATGAGCCTTAATTAACCCAAGTGCAGTTTGGCATACTACTCCAGACCTCATTGATTTCAGTACTGTATGAGGGAAATTTTAAGCCTTTTTTACCTTGAAAATTGGTTAACAACATCTCCACTAGTTTACTCTTCCAGTTGGAAGTTGCTCGTGTGAAAGAAGTTTTAGCTCTTTTTGCAATTGAACTTCTGGCCTTAATAATAAATGGCCTCTAGCAAGCTGAATAATCTCGCGCTGTGCTATGTGCATGGCAGCATTATCCTAGAACAGCTTAAGATCATACAGCACTGGGATGCTAGTGGTAACAGAAGAATCTCGCTGGCAATTAACAGCTACGATGTAATGTTAAAATTTCAAAATCGTACAAAACATAAAACAGCTTTAGCTGTGAATACCTCGATCCCGATGAAGGCACTTTTACCTGTGAGACTTTATGAATGTAGCCTTCTACATCTTTATATTTGCTACTGGAATCTACAGAAGAACGAGATGGCGAAGGTTGTTTACCAGCCATATTCGAAAGATTTCCGTCGAACAATCTGCTCTTGACACGAGTGAACAAATGTGCACGTGATCACGTGCTTTTTCGCGTTAATTTACAGCGCGGAAGGGAATGGGTGCCACTTATTTCCATACCCAGGCTTCATAGAAACAAACCAGCCCGCCAATGGGTCTAAGGATTTCAATTGAAATTGAAAACCTTTTCCGTTTGATGCCCCAAGCTAGGATGAGCATCCCACCGGGCCGGTTTGTACACGTAGAATTACGACTGAGAAGCTAAGTCTTTGGTACACAGTCGGACCTTTATATCAAAAGCTTGCACACTTTATCCACCAGCTGGCACAAGTTTACGCTCTTAGAGCGTCTTGTTGCTGGTAAAAAGGAAACCAATAGCTCTCAATACCAAATTAAACCCACATACAATTCTTCCTTCTTTTTATTCATTTTAGACAATCTCTTAACTAGTCCAATTTACTCATCAGCTGGTCACACGATAATTTAATGTCATCTGAGACGTTAAAGTCGTCTCGGACGGCTTTGACGTCTCTGGTATATATTCAGCCATTCATATAAATAAACATAGCTAAATTGAGCAAAATATGTAAAAATGAAATGCAAGTAAAGAATTTGTTGTTACAAGTCTTCCATGCAGCGAAGGAGAATAATAGTCTGCGGGGAGGCTAGAATGACACAGCAGATTTTTAGCGTTTCTTTTACATGAATAGAGGTAGTACATACTTTTTACTCGAAATCCAATCAAATCGTAGGTTATTGTAGTAAATCTCTTTGATAAAGTAAACGAGCATTATTTACATATGCAAGAAATGGCATTTTGGACACAAATATATTTCTTGATGGTGTCTCTAGTCAGAAAAGCTAATCAACTCTAAAACATTAATTTTTATTTTGGTATATTTAGATACTGAATTCATATAATTATTCCTCAGAACCTCATTTTGATTTAGTCTTTTCCTTGTCTTAAAACATGTGAAAACCTCCATAAACATCGTTTCAACGCCAAGACTGAAGCAAAACACGTGCAGACCGGTCATTGATCTGTGACGGAGACTTTGTGTTGTTTTGTAATAGCTTAATTCGCGATTCCTCTAATTTTCAAATACAATATATATGAAGCACTCAAGAGATTTCGTAAAAAAGTTCTGACAATAATTTTTTTCAGTTCTAGACTGCAGTGAAGTATTTCAAGAGATCTGTCAAAATATTTATGTACATTTTTCAAATTTGGATTATACGTACGGTTCCAGTGAATTCAATGTTGTCCGAAATAATGTCTAAAGTTCCAACTTGTTTGTAACATATACGTAGAAAACTGATTTCAGATCCTTTTAAAATAATGGTTCTTATATTTTCTGGATAGCGTCAAAAAAGCGAATGAAGTTTATAGTTTCCCTGATTTTCACAAGCAAACACACTCAAAATCTGGTAGTACCGTTGTGCATCTGTACTAAGATATTTCCGTGCTAAAGTAACACAGTTATTTTTCACGTTCAATGGAACGGCTATTTCGTTTTCGTGTTTAAGGCTTGGGCCTGACAGTTCTTCCAGTGGTGTACACTGCTTCTTTTTGGTGTAGTTGACAAAGATAGGAGACTGCCTGTAGTCGAACGTGGTGCAAATAAACGGTTGGCCTACTTTCAGTTGTTTAACACGGAGTGACCTTCATCATTTAAAGGTTCTCCGTAGCAATATCTCTGACTTTAAATACCTTCCCTTCCAAATCAGTATTTCTGCTGTGGTACTCTTTTTATAGAAATCCTTTTACAGTCTTTAGCCATTTCCCGAGTTACATAAATCTGTGTCCTTTCAAGTTCACTGTTTTTCAACAGTAGAGCCCAGTGAGGTGGAGTTTCGACCGTTTCAATTCTTTTTCTAAACGATTCTAGAGACCCAAATCTTCTGTCACAGATGGACAGAGTATGGCCTTCCAAAAGGAACTTTACGTCTATTCTCATGAAGCGACCGATCTTTACAAGGTAGCAGCAATAAAAAACAAACAAATAGTTTCTTGAAATTGTGACGGGGAATTGTCCGCATAAAAGATGAGATGTTGGTAACCTGGGTACTTATCTTGCGTTATCTTGTTTATAAGATAGTCCAAAAGAGAAATTATTCATCGAAGCCTTGGTATACAAAGCAGTGCATCAACTTTTGGTTTCCTTCGTTTACCCCAAAACTTCTCATGGCAAGTCGCTTTGTAAAATAGCATTCCTGCGATGGCACTTTATGGAGGCGAGATGTCTTATGATAGTCCAGTTGCAACACCAAAGGAACTCTCTGTGTCAATTGGTTTTTGGATCGAAAGCAGACTTACTGAGACTAGCAACTGTATAAAGTACATGTATGTAACGTTACAAAAGAAATATATGTGCTTTAATACTGTGCATGTCCGAGAGATCTAGAAGAATATTGACACAATCTGAAAATACAACAACCTCTTTAGAGAAGAGTAATGTGAATCTTAACACCGATTTCACCAATTTCACAATCTGAATACCCCAGTAACCCACGGTATAAAGGATTTAATAAGTGGTCAAAACTGTACTTAGTGCCGATGTGATTTTTGTCTGTCGTAACTCGTAACCTTTTTCCCCACTCAGTATACCCCAAAGTGCATTTGTTGGAAATATTGGTGTACTATTAACCGGTACTAAAAAATATCAACCCAATGCCCTCCTTTTATGGTCACATGAAAACCCAATTACATGTTAAAGATTCGTCAGGGGCATCGGAATTCTTTATAAACGTAATTGCTTTTCGGTTAACAAACAACTAATTCCTGGGCTACAATGATAGAGCAAGAAAAAAACTACCAAATAAGTACATATTATACATTTATCAATAGTTAACTTTTAGTATTAATGTATTAAGCCTGCATGCACCACGGGGCCACAAACAAAATAAATAAGACAAGTGAAACCACTATTATTACACAAGTTAACCATTTCTCTATAAATAGCTTAGTACAAGTACTGTACACGTCAACTTGGATATTCCAATTAAGAAGTTAATAATGAAATGCAAAGTGCTGATAATAATAATAATATTAACAATAATTTATTGGACTTCTATTGCGCAAATGTCAATATAAAGTTTCAATTGCGCATTAGAATGTAAAAACTATACATAAACCTTGAATACATAATGATAAAATACACTTAAATTAGAACTACCCTAGATTAAAAAACGTTTATTAAATAAGTAATTTTTGAAGGCCTTCTTAAAACTATTTACAGACTCTAAATTTTGGATATAGGCCATTATATCGTGACGTAGTTGTTTACGTTTTCCTGCAAAGCATCATGGGTATTGGGGCAGAAGCGAGCAGCTCACGTGGACTTTTAGTGTGTTTATAGTAGCGTAGCGACAATAATTACGGGTCAAAAATCTCTCTTTTGTTCGAAATAATGGTTAGATCTTGCTGTGTAATTGATTGCACGGCTAGAATGAACCCTGGAGAGAAAGGTTTCTTTAAGATTCCTCCTAAAAGCGAGCCAGAAAGGCGAAAAGCGTGGCTGGATTCGATCAGACGAAGTGACTTTCAGGACAACAAGAAAAGGTGGACTCCAAGTGAGGACGATAGAGTTTGTAGTGCTCATTTTTTGACCGGTAAGACCTTTTCTATAAGCTAATCGTTGTTCATATTCCTTTCTTGAGAAATACGCAAATAAATCAGTGTTTATGCGCCCTGATTATATAGTTCTGAGGTCAACATTCTTTGTTTAGGGAGCCCACATCCTGACCTACTACATCCAGATTACAAACCTCACTACAAGATGGGATATGCAGCCTCGATGGATTTAAGTAAAAAGCAAAAGGAACTCTCCCGCTATTTGAGGACTTCTTCGAGGTTTGAAGCAAAGTTAACAATCGCATGGAACGCGGCAACTTCGACGAGCTCCCTCGACCTACTCGCAACTCCTGATCAACTACCGCAAGAGCAAAGCGAAGACTTAGAAATGGAGACGAGCGATGGCCAGCCACTATCAGATCTTCCTGGCTGTGCACGATGCCGTGAGATAGAGGAAGAAAACATCAGCTTAAAAAAGGCTATGGAGGAAAAAGAAAAGCTTGCTCTTCATTTCAATCTCGAATGTGTCAAGATCGCGGAAGAGAGAGACAAAGTGCAACAAAAGTTGGACAAAACAAAGATGTCTGTGGTCAACTTAACTGAACCACAGCTGGTTCAGTATTTTACTGGTAGGTGATCGTGACTTTGTTGGATTTATTTTATTTTTTTCTGGTTTTTGTCTGACTTATACCTAGATCGATTTTTTTCCCTAGGAGTTCGTAGCCGAGCTCTCTTTCTGTAGATTGTCTCCTTGGTGGCTGCCCGTAGATTCCCCACCCTGTGCAAGAAGATAGCTCTGGCTGACAAGATTCTCCTCATTTTCATGAAGCTTCGCCTTGGCCAACAGTATTCAGACTTGGCATTTAGGTGAGTACTTTGCCTTCTCATTATCAAGCTATAAACGAATTATTATATCTATCATTTATTTATTTTCTATTATTCACTATTCATTCATTCATTTTCAGGTTTGGCATACAAATTGACCAAGCTTCAAAAATATTTACACAGGGAGTTCCAGTTTTGGCTAATGCCCTCCGATTTCTTGTTGTTTGGCCAGAGAAGGGGGCCATAATGAGAAATATTCCCAAAGCTTTTAAGCGTGGCAAGACCTACCGCAATACTCGTGTGATCATCGACTGCTCAGAGATCTTTATTCAGCGCCCAGCAAACCTACTGGCACGTAATATAACATACTCAAACTACAAACACCACAACACCATAAAGTTACTGGTGGGGATAACACCAACAGGTGCTATTTCATTCTTGTCTCACTGCTGGGGAGGAAGGGTCTCTGATAAGGAGCTGACCATCAACAGTGGCTTTCTTAATCTGTTAGAGCATGGTGACCAGGTAAGCGATTTTGCACAACTATAAACCATAGTTGTTCTAGTTTTCTTGACAAATTATTGACACTTACTGTGTCTTACCACATTTGCCTAAAATTGAATTGCACATATCCTACAGTTCTTCCGTGGCAGCAAGGCCCAGGAATCAAATGGCGGGTCACATTATTTTTCATACTTGGTCAGAAATCCAGGGGGAGGGGTCTATCCCCTCCATCGAAATTAGAGGGGGACTGACTACCCAAACCCTGGAAATTCTGCTGGGGAAGGGGTCTGTATAAGCTGTGGAAAAGGGCTTTTAGGCAACCTGGAAATTCCAAGGGAGATGGTGTTGGAATTTCAGGGGAGGAGTGACCCTGAAGTGGTAGGGTCCTGAACCCCCAGTATGGAAAAATAATGCGACCAGCCAATGAAGTCCCAAAAAGAGATATGGCATAGATAGGCCAGGTTTGGCATTAAATTTGGTATGACAATTTGCTCATGCTTCAGACATTAGAGACATTCTTTGGAAAATATTTTCAGAGCGATGGCTGACAGAGGATTTCTTATTAAGGAGGAGCTTCTCTACAGAGGGGCAAGTCTTGTTATCCCTCACTTCACGAAAGGAAAAAACCAGCTGAGGAGGACGGAGGTGATCACATCAAGGAAAATTGTAAATGTCAGAATTCATGTATGTTAGAGTTTTGATTACTTGCCATAATAGATCACAAAAAAGACTATCATACAGTTTGTTGTGTTTGCTGTCACAGCCATTGTCTAGCATCTATCAAAATGTACCATGTGTTACTTTTTCTTTCAGTGGCTGACAGAATATCATGCTCTGCTTAACAAATATATTTTTTCTGCTCCTACAGGTCGAAAGAGCTATTGGAAGAATGAAGAAGTTCCAGATCCTTAACATGACCTGGCCCTTAGACCTAGTTAAGAACTGTAATGACATTGTGGTGATCATAGCAGCACTTGTGAATTTACTTCCACCACTAGTTCGATAACAGCACCATGATTTATTTTTCTTCTACAAATATACCAGGATGGCAGAGTTTGGGGAGGGGTGGGGGTTGGGGGGCAGGTAGGATTTAGCCCTCAAAATGTTGTCAAATTTTCATAGATTTTCACTAAACTCAGCTGCCCCAACTTGACATACAATGTTTCAAATTAGTGCCCCCAACACCCCCCCCCCCCCCCAACACACACACACACATAGGAAACTTGTCCCTCAAGTTCTTGATTTTTTGAATATGTTATGCTGGAATTTTTAACATGGTGTAGTTTGTAATGTAGTTTTATAAAAAATTGAAGGTCTCCTGAGAAAAAATAACTTTTGTAAAAGTCTATTGTTATGTTCCATTTACTAACTGCTCATGACTGTAGTAGCTGCAATTACAATAACAAAGATCCAAGAATAAACAGTGGGATGCAACTATAACAGCTACATAAAATAGCACCACAAGCTAAAATAATAGAGATGCTGTTGCATTAAGAAAGTTGTTTTGGATCTTGCGTGGCTGACACTACTATGACATTTTCTGGCAGAGTATGTTACCATTCAGGAAAACAAATAAGTTTCAGATAACCAGAAGCTGCTACTAAGAGTAAATTCGTTGTAATTACTCCTCCAAGTCACCCTAAACAAAACTAAAATCTATTTGATTCCCTGAATGGTAACATACTCTGGCAGGAAATAATTGTAAAAAAAAGCAGAGAGCTTCCTGACGGCAGAGTTCCAGAATCCCCCGTCCCATTCCACTCTCTCCACCGCAATGCCACATTTAGTATAAACCACAAAGTCACACCATTTGGCTCCAGTTAATGCCATTTGTCCCTGTACCTGGTAGTAGTAGTCATGTGTCCTGTCCAATGATAATTCACCATCCACTTCTTTTAGCATAAAGTTCTTCAATGTCCTAGCTGCTTCCAATGGTGTCTTGTCTCTGGCAGAATAGGGACATTTAACCTCAACTAAGCCCCATGGGTGTGAGGCTTTACAGTCATATACAATCCTATCTGGGGTGGCTGCTAAAAAACAATCTTTCGGACTTACGTAGATACCATTATTGTACAAGACACAATGCTTTTTTTGGATCAGCCCCTTGTAGACTTGTACAGCAACTTCTTCATTTTTCCGTCCCCATTCAAGAAATCTATTGACAAATGAAGTTGGAGGTCTTGGATTGAGTAGATCACGCACAACCAGTTCTGGTTTTGCCCGTCTACTCTCCATTTTTTTCACAATTTTCCCAAAGTTTGAGGATGTTAGCCTTGGGTACTTTGCCTCAAACCATTTCGGGCATTCTGCTTGCTTTTCAGTTTCAGAGCAAAGTTGACGCGCATCATTATACGACAAAGCCAGATTTTGAACACAGGAAAGAAGCTTCTGGTCCAAACCAGCTGGCGCTGTTGTATATTTCTGAAGCGCTGCTCCAATGATTAGGAAGCTTGGAGGGCCTGTGGGAATGGTAGGGTGCAATCCCGAGCTGTCACCTCTGTTATTAACGAGAACCTCATAGCAACCCTCCATCTCTTTTTCAGAAGTATGGCCCATGCCTGAAAGAATAAAAATAATTGCAAGATATCAACGAGGGTGCCATGTATTATATGTTCACGATATGACAGACGCAATAATCTTATAGGTGCAAGTGCCAATTTCTCCTGATTGTTTTTGACCAGAAATTGCTCAATAATTTTCCTTTTCAGAGCTCAAAATGAAGAATAAAACATGCCTAATTTTACAACTATTTATAAAATTTGAGTGTGATTACTAAAAATTTCCTCACAAAGGCAGGAGTGAAATCTAAAAAAATATAACTACTATTAGGGATATGTTTGCCAATATTGGGTGCAACTGAGTCATGCTTTCACTGCATTGAAAAACAAAATACTTACTATCAACCTCACTGTAGTCAGTTTGGCTGTTAGCGGTGTCTGTTTCATCTGCGTCCAGACGAGGAAGGGATTTAAACACAGCCGCTGCTGGACAAATGTTGTGAAGTTCTTTGAGGAACCCAGAGTAGGCATTTACGTAGCCCTCATCTCCTCTTGTGCAGGCCAAAGGACCATGTGGATCCTTCTGGCAGGACTCTCTTGGGGTGGTTTCACTCCTTTTACTAGGCTTGAAATTTATCTCCATCACTGGGGCAGTCAAGGAGTTATTTCCAAATACCTGGTTCCATCTAGAAAAAGAAAATTAACAAGTTAAAACTGAAATTTTCAGGGTGCAATAATGTACAGCACACTCAGCAATTTGTGGCCAGTGAGCTACAAGAAATATCAACAATTATCTTTGGGAGACAGTTTCAGTGCCTCTAACTGCCAATATGTATGTGAATGTTGTTGAATGTGAAATATCTCACAGGCTATGTGCACCTAACCACAAGGCAAGATTTATATCCCTGAAAACTTGACAAAATGTAGACATCAATAAATAAACAAAAAGCAACCCCACAAATCATAATACCAACCTGCATGCCTCACTTGTACATGAAGTTTTCGTTAGACCGACGCGGGCCCCAACTTCCACTTTAAAGAGGAGAGCGGCAACATGGCTGCAGGTCTCACCCAACCTGCAGTAAAAGGAGTAGAGCACATTAGCATGGCTACTATAGCAGTCACAATGGATCATTCCTTGCAATTTTATTGACTTACCCAGCTTTACAGTCGCAGTGACCGACGATAATCTCACCAGATGTCTTGCAAATTACCCAAGCTAGGTGGGATTCTTTCACAGACTCCGCTTGGCCTGGTCTTACTTCAGCTCTCAGCAGTACGTATCCCGGCGGACTTGGTTCTCCCTTAAAGCTACTCACAGGGCCAACTTTTCGCGAAACAAAGTAATCATAGGCTTCCAGACTTTTGTAAACCTTAAGTTTCTCCTTGGAGAAGGGACCTGGACTTTCAATGAGGTATGAATACAGGTCTCCGTACGATACATCGGGCCATGTGCTCGGCGAATCGCTCCAAACTTTGTTGTCGTCCCAGACATCATACGGACTCTTGAATGCCGCAAATTTATTTGCAACAGGTACTTCGAGCTTTTCTTTGTACCTCTTCCTGTCTTCGGGAGCTAGAGTGGCCATATATTCCGGAGATTTCCCTGAAACTCGCAATAACGAAACAGAAGGGCTTGCAGCGTCCGCCATTTTGGATTGCTTTTTGCCCCAGCCCGTAATGCGCATGCTCACAAAATGTAAACAAATAATGACCTATGGCCAGGGAGGTCGTTCCATAACTTAGGGGCGGCCACATGAAAAGAACGATCACCGAGCGTAGCTAATGATTTGCAAGAGGGATAGTTTAAAGACAAACTATCACTAGAACGTAGGTTGTATCTATTGGTAGTGCTTCTGACTGAAATAGGATCACTAAAATAAGTCGGCGCCAGACCATGTACAGCTTTAAAAGTAATTAATAAAACTTTAAAAATAATTCTATATTTAACAGGGAGCCAGTGCAATGCTTTAAGAAGTGGAGTAACGCGGCAATTTTTCTTCTCTTGAAATACTAATCGCGCAGCAGCATTTTGAACCCTTTGTAGTTTATGCAGGACCGTACAAAAGGCTATTGCAATAATCTAAGCGGCTTGAAATAAAAGCATGTATCAGAGTTTCTGTGCAATCTCTAGTTAAGTACTTGCGTATCCTCCTAATATTATAAAGATGGTAAAACGATCGACCCTATTTTGACGATCTGAAAAGACAGTAAAGAGCAAATTGATTTAATTCAGCTGCTTTGCAAGTCGTCATAACTAACAGACGACATTAGTAGCTGCTTTGTCTCTCACAACAATAAGAAACGATAGAACTGCTAACAGCAGACGACAGAGTTGCTTTGCGAGTCATCACAATAACAGAAGAACTGCTTTGTGTGTCATCACAATAATAACAGACGACAGAGCTGCTTTGTGTGTCATCACAATGACAGACGACAAAGCTGCTTTGTGAGCCAAAATAATGACAGACGACAGAGCTGCTTGTGATCCAACACAATATCTGAAGACAGAACTTAATGGTTGCTAACAGAGGCTATTGAAGTCAAATGATAGTGTTTTGTAGCGGCTGATTTGTATGATGCAAGTTATACCAAACGGTTTGCTGAATGGTATCTTGAACTGCTGGATAGAACAGATTTCTCAAGAGAAATTAACTGTCTTGGCTTTTGACAGGACATGCAGCAGGAAGGATTTTTTAGAAAAACTGTCTTTATAGAACAGCTGATATATCAGCTGTGGTTATTGTTGGACTTGTTTATTTATTAAAACACATTCTAAATAATTATAACCAACGGATGCAGTGTGAAAACTTTACTTGGAAATAGTTTTGTTGTAGCTTTCAAGATTGTGGTGAATTTTTGGGCAAATTTTCTTAGCTTCACTGCGGACATATTGAAGACGATGGCAGTGATCAATCGTCTATTTACTTCATGCAGATTAAAAACCTAGGAAGGCAAAATAAGGCCAAATGAAAAACCTCGCGGTTTCTCATCAGAGGTTTTTCAAAAGTACATGCCGTGCGCACATTTTTTTCTCTTTAGCAAATCTCAGCCTTGTGTTCTTGCAAAATGGTTCTTATTAAAAAAACAGTGCATTTTCAAAAAGTTAACAATGCAAACATCACGCTTTTAAAATGGCTTAAACATGGTAAAATTGATTTCATCATTTTGATAATTTGGTAAACATGTAATATCTTTGATCTAATGTAACGATGACAGCAGTCAATACTTTATGTTTTTAGTTGAGTCAACAAAAGTTCGTTATAGACACGGTTCCGATTCAACTGAGGCGACCTCAACATGGGGTGACTAATAATAATAATAATAATAATAATAATAATAATAATAATAATACAGTTTTTGTATATGGCT
>JAOBYF010024790.1:0-13079 GCA_025403605.1 Parazoanthus darwini
AATTTACAGACAGTTATTGATCAAAATATGGCGTTTCTAATTTATGCGGTGTTTCAATGCAGTTTTTGAAATATATATTTAACAAAGGTCATCATACAACCCTAAAATGTTCTTTTCTCCGCTGGATCTTCGCTGAGTGCTCGGAACAAACACCTTAGATTTGTCTGCACCATAGTGTTTCTTGTTCTTTTGTTTTGAGTTCCCAAGAAATGAGTAATCGCCATGCAAACCATTGCCATGGGTGCAGCTATTGTGAGAACAACCCGAACAGGAGCTTCCTTGCGAAGAAGGCTTCGCCTTTCGAGGAGGAAGTGGGGGCGGTTCTTCCTTTTTCCGTGGTGGGATCACTGGGGCAGGTTCGGCTTCGGCTTCCATGCTTTCAACAATATAACTTACCGCAACATGATGGCTGTCATCAAAAGAAGACTTGTTAATGAACACGTGTGTGTGCTCTTTTGAATTTTCACGTTTTCTTTCTAACTTAGGCGATGTGTCTGGGGTGCTGTGTTCGCTAAATGAGCCCGATACACGACCAATAGCCGTGGTGCTTAAGGGAGTTAAGGACTGCCTTCGGGGTTGTTCTAGAGTTCTATCAACCTCCGCACGCTCCTCCTCTCCACACGAACAAGAGCTTTCACGGCGCTTAGTAAATTTTCTGAGAGAATTCGATAATGGTGAGCTTGGGGGAGAAGATACATTCTTCCAAATCTTTTTTGCAATTTTGCTGGGGCGGGGCACTTTTCTCTTCTTTTCGCTTTCCTCATCAGCTCTCTCTGACGCAATTTTGGATTGTAAAACTGTGGAATTTGAGCGAGGTTTCGTTGTTTCAGCCTCAGATTTTCTCCGTTCAGTCTTATGCTTGGTAATCTCTGCTGTGAACAAACTCTCGCTTGCCTCGAATGTTTTCAGTGCACGCAGAGGTTTGCTTGGGGTTTCGCCCTTGGAACGCCGAGCAGAAACATCGCTCTGCAAGGTCATCGTATTCATGTCAAAACGGTTAGCAGCTAGTGCCAGAGGAAGACGTTGGCCAATGCCTAGCTGAGAGGATTTCCTTATACCTTTGCCAACCTGCGTGGGGTTGCGTGAGGTTGAAAACGTTGAATTTCTTGCAATGTTATCCAGAATATCTCCTTCTGATCTCCTTCCAAGTCCTCTGGAAATCTCTGGCCGTAAAGGGACTGGGGGCGGGTTTGTTTGAAAGCTCGCGGTGCCCATGTCCGACTTACTCTTCCCCAGGACTTTCTTTGGGCTCTCATGATCATGGTTTTTTTCTGGCTGAGAAGACACGCTTTCTTGCTGAACTCTTTCTGTCGACAACTCGCCAATGCTATTTCTGTGACCCAAATAAGGAAACACGTCACGTGCATTGTGCTTCTGTGGCGTAGCCAACTGGTTTAACACATCCTCCAACAGTAATTTAGGGTTTTCACTAAGTTTTTTATTCAAGTCTTTGCGCTTTTCTTCCTCTTGTGCTTCTTCTTCTTCAGATAACTGCTTTGCTTTAAGTTTTACTTTTTGTACATTCTCATATTCTGCATGTGGTCTGGAAGGAAACACACTCTGGGGGTATTCAGTTGGGTTGCTAATTTGCGCCACCAAGTCATTGTAAAGTCTTCGAGTGGCGGCATCGGTGGTGGCAACTGGAAGTTTGGAAATTTCTCCGCCACCCGAATTCTCGACAGCGGAGATGGAAGTTTCTTTACTGCCGTCCGTGATGTCGCAATCTTTATTATCACATCGAGTCAGAAGTTCACACACACCCGAAACAGTGTTTCCACATTCCAAAGGTATACCACCAGTTGACGCGTTGCCTTGTGGCGCACTTACGTTCGTAGCTAAAAGGCAACCATCGTTCCAAGTGCTCTCATGAGTAGAGTCATCCGGACGCTTATCTGAGATGTGGATGGGTGTGGCGTGTTCATCGGCAAGGACGTCTATATAGGAATTTGTCTCCACATCATCTTCAACGGCCTCCATATTTCTCTCTGTGGTTCGCGAAACCTTGTTCTCATCCATTTCTCCCAATTTATTTACATTTTCCAAAATTTGACTTCTGTCCTGTAATTTACTGCTGGCGCTTGTCTCCCCGTTGGTTGGAGAGGGTGATGTGTCTAGCCACTCCTCGCTGTCCTCCTGCGAGCTCCACTCACAAATGGCATGCATTCCACAAGGGTCCCCCTCTTGAAGAGGTACATTATCAAGTTCTGGATTAGTTCCTGGTTTTGTATGAACTTTTTTACCTCCTGTGACGGTGTTTCGTCTCTTTGCAGTCGAATTAGACTCGTCACTTTGTATGCTTTCTACTTTTTTCTCAGACCAGGTGTTCATGCGTGTCAGCACTTCCCGCCGATGGTGGGTGTCAACAAAACGGCGAGCAGCAGCCCTGATGAGAGCTGTTATCTTGTTGCCACTTTCTGTGTGGAACTGAAATATTCCTTGACCTCTCGGACTCTTACTGTGATGTGATAAGAAGGTAAGTTTATGTCATTCACCAATACCAAGTTGTTTTAGACACATTTAGTTAACCAGACGTTTATATTACTGCTTACCTAGAACTACGGGTATCTATCCATCTATCTGTCTGTCTATCCATCTATCTATCTGTCTGTCTATCTGTCTGTCTATCTGTCGTTTTGTCTGTTTGTCTATCTGTCTGTCTATTTATCTGTCTATCCGTCTGTCTGTCTATCTCTATCTGTCTGTCTCTTTGACTGCCTGTCTATCTGTCTGTCCGTCCATCTGCCTGTCTGTCTATTTATGTACCCACCTTTCCATAGTTTTCTATCTATCTGTCTATCTGTCTCTACACTTTCTTTGTTCGTCTACTTACCTGACTTTATTCTATCTTCCTGATTCTGTCTGTCTGTCTGTCTGTCTGTCTGTCTGTCTGTCGTGTCATCTTGGACACAAAAGTACCAAACCTTACCTGGAGATCTCCAGTGTCAATAACTGCCTTCGAGTAAGGTCTGTGCTCTCTGTCGCCTCGCTCTTAAATTTACGCACGTAAACAATGGGCCAAGAGACGGCTTCATGGCTCTTGTCAAGTGACATCAGGACAATCGTGTCACTGGTCAACCTCATTACGTACTCCCCTCGGATGTCGTTGTGTTCTGAAGATGGCGTGAGTCTTGTTGATACATGGTATTCGGCTGCGGAGAAAATACCAATTTGAACTGAGTATAACTTTGAAATATCAAAGAAAGGAAGTACAGACCAAGAAATAAAACAGACTATAATAACAGGTTCCATAAGGGAGAGAACGTTTGTGAAAGTCTTCGTTGAAAGGGAAAATGTTGATTTCCCATGCTCTGGTTTTCATTTTCTTAAAGATATTTATGTTACAATTTCTAGCTACGTCATTAAAAATGATATCAAATTAACCTACAAATATTTTAAATATTTTCAAACGGATACCATGCAATTTGTTTCCCTTACTAATTGAAATTAATACCGTCACTCAATAAATAACGTTATACCCAACCAGCAACCCATCAACTCCCCACCAATCACAACAAATAAGAAACGTTAACAAGTTGGAAATTGTCTAATCAAACTCCAGTTAATACTTTCAATCTCTTATTTGGAATCTTACATATGTTACGCTTCACAATAATCATGACTGAACTGTTGAGAACACAGAGTTTAGTTCTCTGGGCTTTCTGCAACTTAGAAATGCAATGGGGAGTTGATGCTCCAACTATATGTATTCGGCAGGGTCTTCCCACAGAGATTATACTCCACTAAGGGGGCCCCTATGAAGAAATGAAATTACAGGCCACAACACCAGGAGGAGTGCGTGGGTTCTTTTAAGTCCCCCGATAGAACGTCGAGAGACCAGACTAACAGCTTAACGTCCCTGTCTACAGACGGTGTGGCAAACGAAGGTCACCCAAAGTTCAACCCTTGACCAGGCCGGGGACTGAATCCAAGACTTTCTGGTTGGCAGAGATCTTACCAACTGTCCCAACCTCGCTACTAAAGCACAACACCAGGTTCTTAGCAAGCTCTCTCTCTCCCTCTCCCCACCATCTCTCTATATAGTACCTCCCCAAATTCTCTTGTACATCTCCCTAGAAATAATTTTATTAACCCCAAATGCTTTGATCCACTCCCTTATAATTAGACTGACTTACAAATGGCACCTGTGGAGTTGTTTTCCATGAGGGGACTCCCTTCCAGCTCTGGTGTCCTAAAGGATACCACTGTTGGAGACATGCTTCCATTTGGGAAAAAACTAGGTGAAAGGGGTGCAGCATCCTGCGGCTCTGTGCACTTGAGAGCAACTCCTTTCAAAGCGGCAATCCACTCACTTTTCAACTGTCCACTTTCACAAGCAAGAACAAGTGGGTACTGCCCTTTTACACAGAGAATAAATGAATGGTCCTGTGATCTGGAGATGTACTCATCTATGAAAATTTCAACATTATGTAGAGATATGCAGTTTTTTTCTGCTTTAGGTGAGCTGCATGCACTCTCATTCTTGAAGTACTCAAGTCGACAGTTGTTGTTTAAATGATCTCCTTTCAGGACAAAGTACTTGGTCTGCCAGGCCTGAGTAGGAAAAAGATAACAAAAAAATTCAAATACAGTGATACCCAATTTACAAAGTTTCACACCTACAAGTACATTAATTGTTACAATCAGCACCATCATAACCAACTGCCACCATCATAATCACCGGCATTACCACTATCATCATCACCATCATCAACAACACCATCCTAACCTGGCACCAATATTGCCATCATTGTTGTCCACCATCATAATCATGATCACATCACCATCATCACTATCGGAATATTGCAACTATCATCATCACCACTACCATCACCATCATCATTATAACCATTATCATCATTACCAGATCCAACTGCCATCTTGGAAATAACCCAGAAGACACTGAGAACAAATCTGAGCAGAGCCTGTCTGGTTGAATATTTTAGAGTATAAAAGGAGGAATATTTTATTAAATAGGTTGTTTTATGAGAAATAAACTGTCAGTAGACAGACCAAAGACCATCACAATTGCTCCACCATTACCAGTACCAACATCACCTCCATCACCATCATCATCATCATCATAATCAATTGGTGGTGGTTGCTATCTTTGTGAATGTAGGGTGGAATGCTATTGGGCTTTGTATATCGCACACAGGTTCCATGTTTGAAGACATCCTGGTCGCAGTTTAGGAATGGCTATGCAAAATTTTTTCAGATGAAGATTGTTTCAATAAAGCAGTTATCAAGAGGTAGAGCCGCGAATTGAAATTCAAACAAACACAAAAGCCAACAAAGAAAAAATCATGGTAAAGAAACATAACCTTGTACAGCTCATACAGTAACAATGTGAAAACAAACATTGGGAGAAAACTTTTTC
This sequence comes from Parazoanthus darwini, assembly GCA_025403605.1. Classification (NCBI taxonomy): domain Eukaryota; kingdom Metazoa; phylum Cnidaria; class Anthozoa; order Zoantharia; family Parazoanthidae; genus Parazoanthus; species Parazoanthus darwini. The sequence goes on from JAOBYF010024790.1 coordinate 5,378, forward strand.
AGCATAGTGAATAAATCAATAATCGTGGGCAATAACCTACTGAATTTTTTTTAACACAATTAAGTTAAAATCAGCTATTCCTGCATGCTGAACCTTCAGGAAAAAGAGTAACATGCACAACAAGACCAAAGTCAAAAACCACAAAAACAAGACAAGAATGTCCTTTGGACAAAAATTGCTTAATCGAGAACATGTATTGTTCAGGCCACAGTCAAAAACCATGTAAAGAAAGAAACACACAAAACCAGGTTCAGAAATCATACTGCATCTTTCAGGAATAAAAAAACACAAGCACTCTACAGAAATGAGTAAATAAAACTCAAAATGCCAAAATACTTTTCTTATTTTATAAAATCACTTACAAGATATAATACAAGAATCAGATAATTTTGACTGAGGCTAATGTGCAAGTCAATTCCAGCCACCAACATTCACCCAAACAAACCCCAGTAAATTGAAAAAATGGTCAAATGCCAAGCCCAGTAGGCAAATTTTGTTGGCAAATGCCCTGCCCCCCAGTTCCTACCATGACAGTCAAATGCCCTGCCCCCTAGTCCATCAGACCAATATACTATGGTGAATATGTGTGTTTCACCAAGGTTTGAAAACGGCCAATCACGTAGCTGAATTTGTTGCTGGATTTATTTTGTCAAGAAGAGATGCTGTGCCGAGTTTTTTGATTGGAATACAAGTTCAAGTATCCTCCTTTGCTGCTATGGAGTACTGAAGCTCGGGGATGTGGTTTAGCAAGAAAAACTTGGGAAGACTGATTGAGGGTCAGTGTTTCAACTGGATTGCTGTCGCATTCCTTTCCATTTCTATCTCCTTCCCCCATACACTAAAAATTGTCGAAATGGATTGAAATCGCCACCACAGACCCAGAAGGACACCAGCAACACATGAAGCAAGTTTGTTTATTTAGATATTCATTATGATACTGGTAAAAGTTCTTGAACATTATGATAACATAATCAACTTAGTGGCTACTTAGCAAACAACTTTATTAACATGCCAAAACAAATATACTAAAAACCTCTAAATGAGAAGTTTTCCAATTAATGATATCCATATATTCAGTTGACATTTCTACTGACCCTTACAAACTAATTTTAAAATAATTTAATATTGTTTTCAGACAGTCCCATTGTAAAAGCAAACATTTTGACTTTTCACAAAATCAGACAGAAAATATCACTGGATTCGATGGTTTTGAAGTTTATTACAAATGTCTGTCTTCCGACTGAACAACCTGCTGATGTTTTTATTTAATTAATTCATATAAGCAACTGAGTTTAGCATATTGATGGAACATTTTTGCATAATTTGAGGAGCATGAAATTCATTTGCACAAAATTTTAAGAAACTGTTTGTTCATCAAAATATTCACTATAAATTACAATAAATCTCTTCAATATCAAAAAGATTAATAAAAGTATTACAAAGGAATAAATAATTGTTTGAACAACCAATTGGAAATAAGTTTGCATATTTAAGAGAATCGCCCCCAGGTCGTATCATACAATTCACAAGACTTCGTCCAATTGCGATGGAGAAATAAACACATGACAGCAAGTGAGTAACAAATTATTTAAATTATTCAAGACAATAGCGAACTTACTTTTATGCGAAACTGCTTTGCGTCGGAGTGGGGCCGTTTGATCAACATATATCCGCATTTGACAGCAACTTCATTTGACGCATTGTTTGCCATAATCGGGTAACTCTTCTCTCCGTGAAATCATGAGTTAGCTAGCAATGGAACAAGAATAATAGGCAATTGTTTGCTATAGATGACAACTATACAATGCGTGTAGTCTTTGTAAAGTTAAACTAAATAAACGGGCTTGTAAGCAAGACAGCAAACGCAGTCTGACGTGCTACAACCACTCAAAACAAAACCAATACAGAATAAATGAAATACTGCATGTACTTATTACAATAAATAACAAATTCACACCTTCGCTAAATTCGGTAAGTAAATAGCTTGGCAATTTACGATTGTTCTGCAGCGGAAGGCGATTGTTCCATCTTTGTGTTTCAACAAGCGAAAACATGCAAATAGAATTAACACATGAATAATTCTTTAATCTTTCAACAGTCAAGAAGAGTTGCAAATGGACACTTTCGTCCCAAGCATTATAAAATATAAAACACGCGACTGCGTCATTAAAATGTTAAACAACCGACACAAGAACACAGCCAGAAGTCAAATGTATTTTTGACTTGAAATTGATCGAGAACATGGGAGAATCGGACAATTCCGACAATTGTTTTGTTTTTGCAGGAGATACTAGTTTCCTCATCAAACCTAAATGCAGCTTATTGAAATCATTAGAAGCGTTAAAACATGGGATGATCGGAAAGTGAGAAACATAAATATTTTATATTGCAACGTTTCTAATAATATGTGCAATTTTGCTATTATCAAATTACCAGTAACCGAGAAATAATATCCAAATAAATAAACTCCAACTGCCAACGAGAAAACACAGACAATAATGTAATATTTATCACCAGAGAAAATTGATAAATATTAATATAACCTTCGCCAGTTGACTCACTCGGTCTCAAACACTAAGTCTAACTAACTTTCTTCATTTTCATTTCATAACAAAAGACAACGCTTAACAACGGACTATCTCGTATTGAACTGCTGCCTCTAAAGAGGAACGACATACTTGAAAATACAAATTTTAGAATAAAGTCTGCAGATGATCTCTATTTCCGCAGTTTAGGGGCCGGAGAACTCGATCAGTGGCCGTGGCAAGTTCTGATCAGCAACTCAGTTCATGTCGAGAAATTACTGTATTTTGCCTGTTGCTGGCTTCTAACAATATGGTGCAAAGAGATTTGACTTGATCACCCAACTTAATTTGAAACGGTTAAAGTTAGAAATAACAACTTATCTTTGTACTCAAAGTTTCGAGATTCTGTAGTCTATAGCTGATATAATTTTTGTCTGTCAAAAAACAATTTATCAACTGATAGTTGCACGAAGAGAAGGCGCGCACAAACGCATCCAACGAATGCGTGTACGTGATCGATTTCAGTACTTCGTTACGGCTATTTTGGTACGGTTACTCAAGCTACCAGTTCTTTGAAAAAGGACCCCAGTCAGTCAATAGCACAAACATTTGACCGAATAAACAATACTTCTACTTACCGCAAACTTAAAAAGAATCGACTCGAAGTGGTCGAAGTGTGTTCCCAGCGCTTAAAATCACCTAGTCATAATCCAAGTGTCACCAAATATTCTCGCGATTAATCACATCATCTTGAAGAGAACTGTATTCCTCTCAAATCCTCGTGATAATCATAGTGTTTTGCCTTATTGATTTCCTGACTGTTTTTGCTGATCAGCGATACAAAATCAATCAACAGTTGGCGAAATTGTGGAAAAGATAAAAAACCCACCGACGGCGAAACGAAGGCTGTTTTGACTCCCGGAAACGCAACGCGACTTTCAGTTGCCAACCCTCGCAAATCGTGTTTTCCTTCACTCCACTCAAAAATACAAGATCAGGGCACAATTAAGTGCAACCTCTTCCTGTCAAAGCAGTGGTGTTATTTCACAAGGGATTGTCCTTTGCCAAGTCAACTCTGTCCCCCCGCATCTGCATGATCACGATCCCCCAGCATGCTTTGCGGCCAGCCCACAGCTGCGCAACCTGCCAACGCTTTCAAAATGGCCGACGATACACGTTTTATTCTGTAGATTGCTTGAGGAAACGGCTTTCTTTTGGCATAAAGTGAAGTTGCTGTCTTTGTACGGTTGAAGAAGATGTCTGAACGTAAAGTCCTAAACGTAAGTATGGCGTATTTTTCTCCATTGAAGACAACCTTGCTCGGGCTCGCAGATTCTAGTCGAATTTACTCTCATGTGCAGCCTCAAGGCTATCGTTATTTGATTGTCTAGGTTTATGGATCTTCTGATACTAAGTTTGCGTGGTTGGGGAAGAAGTTTAATTTCAGCTCTTTGAGTTGATTATCCAGATCGGAAACATTTACAGCCTAGCAAGAACTACAGGTAGAACTTGTTTTCTTAACAGAAAACAAGTTTAACAAAAAATAACTGCAGTAAAGTCAGACGTTATATACAGTACAATAAAATGATTTTTTTGCTTGTTGTGTATCAATCGAACCACTTCAACAGTTCAGTTGAAACTGTGGTGTAGATGTTTTTAGTCTTGTCTGCAAGAAAGTTATTATGTGCACCACTGGTCAGTGCCATGGTGTGTGGAAGAAGAGCAACAACTGGCAATCATGGAACTACTGGCAGTTGCAACTTTCAGAAGCTAACCAAACATTAAATAAACTGCTTAGTTTTTTGAATTCTAAATCTGTGTTTTGATTCATTTAAGTAAACCGGCCTTTATCCATACTTACTGTCCAATTTTCTGTGGCTTTGGGTAGAGCTGTAGGATACTAAACTGGGACCTAAAAACTGATATTTGGCAGTTAACTAACTAATAAACTATTGCATTACCTGTGAAACTGTTTCATGGACTATTTTTCAAGGTCGACAATTTTATCCTCTCCATATAAATGGGACTGTTTTCAGGAGATACCAGTTAGTGACTGGCATCAATTTTATTCTGATAACAAAGAAAATCAGAGCAGTTTAATGCATTATATTTAATTGTTATTGATATTCCCCCCCTCCCCTTGGTGCTACAGTGCATCTTGTGATGGCCTCTAATTTTGTTGTGTTGAGTTCACCATGTCAGTATCTAACTCCGTGTTCAAATAAGAGATTTTTCATGCTCTAAAGAAAAAGTTATTAAAGTTTTTGTTTAACAGCTCCCCATTTTGTAACAAAAGGCACCTCTCCACCCCCCGGAGTGCAACAGTGCATATTGTGGTTGAAACACATTGAAAGTTAGAGAATGACAGTCAACACCAGTCCCCAAAATTCATCCTTCCTTCCTCCCATGCGGTGTTGATTGTGCAATAGGCCACATGCAGCAATGTAGACACCTCATCATCCATTTCTTCTGAAAATGCCGGTAGGTAGAAAAGCAAAATACGCATTCGTTTAAACATTTTTTTATTGAATTTCCTGTTATTTATTCAGCTGGAGTAAAAGACCTTTTTTTCAAGTGCATGAGCGATGTGGGATTTATTTCTGTTAAAGGGAAAGTGTGGCACGTTTTCAATGACTGATTTTTTTCATAGATATACTTGCATACTAGTTCTTGCATCGAAGAACACTTGCCAATGGAAACCTTGGCATGAAATTGCCTCACTTAACTGCTCGGCTGCGTGCTTGACGGCAAGGACAAACCTTTTCAGCTTCGAACTTGCAGGCATTGTAAAGAAAGAAACATTTAAATTGTACATTTTGTAAGCAAATGCTAACTACTCTTGGTAGTATTAAGCGTTGGCAGAGAGTTTGTTTTCTGGAAATTAGCATATGAAGCTTTTTTCCTTTTGTTTTTGTTTTATTTTTTTCCTGTGCCTGACATAATTTAATAGTACTATTGCAGGTTTAAATGATATCGGCTACTACGTTCTTATAATTTTGTCTTCTGTTTCAGTCCGATTGTTTTACTAGTATTTAGTCTTGTGCTCGTGAAAGCACAAATGTCAGTGTTTTTTTTTTCATTTTTAAATAGTTTATTGCCTGCAAACTAAAAAAAGTATCGTGTTTTCTGCAGTTTACGCGGAAACGGAAGCGGCATTTATATGTCGTACACGACCTCGCGATTGCCATAGCAAAGGAGGAGAAGCAGCCTCAAGTCTGTCGATTTGACCTTAGCTATTGGACAATGATTGCTCATCGACTTAACCTCCCATCTCAAGACTAATATAGGTGTGTGTGACGCCAAATGGTGGGGTTTTAGAGCCGTTTTGGTCTGAAATTGGATACCGTGCATGTCGGAGACCGCCATTTTGAAAATCCAAAGATGCTATTAATTTAAAATCATAAGTCATTATAATTGTTATAAGTGACTACAGTTCAACCGCAGGCAAACAAGGGGACGAAAAAGCTGTCGTAGTACAAATAATATTCTTTTTTGAATTGTATCGACCAAGGCATTGAATTGTTTATTGTAAACAGCATTTCTTAAGGAAATTACAGTAGTAAAGCTATGACGCATCAGCGTCACAGAAATCTTTTTCGTCTCCATATATTATAAAAAGTTCTTACAAAAGTAAGTGTAAGCCATAGATCATTTTGTCACATGTATTTATATTGTACCTTGGTTTTCATTTACTCTGCCATCGCCTGCATTAAAACAGGACTTCTTACAGGGACTTCTACAAAAGTCATTTGATGCTGGTTTCAGTGGTGGCAGCAAACCAGGTCTCTGCAAATCAGGTCTCTGTAACCTCAGTAGACTCGAAGATGGTAATAGCAAGGATTTCAGAGTTTTCTTGTCAACGCCGTACACGTGTGAAGCATCAATAAACGCAGTTAAGGTGTTGCTCTGCAATACAAGCAAAATTACGCGGAAATTCAGACTTATTAATCAGTTAACCCTGCTCAGACTGGAAAAGAGTTGGAGGTCGCTTTTTATGCCAACGCCAAATTTATGCGTCTCCAAAGAAAAAACTATTCAAGGTAGAACTCCAAACGTAAAGACATTTCCTAGAGTTTACTAAGAGAAAGAAAATCTAGAAACTCTGGGGTTAACTTTGATATTTTTGGCTTTAATTTTTTTTCTTCTTGCCGAATACCAAAAGTTTGGTACAAATGTTCTTTGTTTGTTATCATAACTTTTGACTCCAATTAGCTGAAGTCACGCAATTTCTGTTGTGACTTCGAAATTTCACCTTTTCGCTACAGAGTGGCTAAATGCTTACAATTTTACCATGGATTCCACCTATTTCGTAGTTTTCAAATGCTAAATGCTGTTTACTAATCGACGCGTTTCTGTAGCTACATGTACGAGATTCTGAATGAAAGTTTTATCTTTAAGAAAATTTTTCTGGGAAGCTATAATTCTTACGAATTGAAACTTAGCAAAAGCTTTCACTATTTATGAATTCATTAAGAACTGAAATTTCAAGAGAGCGATTTAATGATGTCATGTGTTTTCTTAGTTGAGTTTTTTTTATTAATCATTTTATTGTATTGATTCGGTTGACTAGCCCATTAAGCCTTGCACATATAGCGCTAAAACTAAAGCTGTTGGAGACAATGGCCTTGCGGGCACTTTCAATCGCACTCCCGGTCCGACTTTATATGTTTCAAGCCAATGTAAGCATTCCGATACACCCATTCCCCGAGAGTCTCCGCTCAAAAACTTTACTGATATATTTCAAGCTAATTTTGTTAGTATACCATCATATCCACACCCATAGAGTTTCAGCAAAAACACTTTATATATTTCAAGCCAATGTTGTTAGCATTCCAACATACCCATATTCATGTTCTACTAACCTGTTGTCTGACGCCCAGCCTGGAAATACTGTCGCGGCACTCACAGCTGGTGGGGCCTGCGAGTGCGCTCCTAACCACGTGTAAGCACTTAACCCCATCCTTGACAAAATGTGGGTCATTAGACGGTACCGGTACACCGAAGCACTCCCCTCTATTCTGTCCCGTTGTGCAACTCTGGTGCTTTGTGGGGCAATTTTCGTTCTTATGTCCTGACAAGGTGAGGTCGTGGTCAATGAACTGTCCCCAGATCATAGTCATGTGGGTTAACGATTCGGAGGGTTTGCTTGTACCCTTGAATACCTTGATGTCGATGAA
>JAOBYF010024901.1:0-13078 GCA_025403605.1 Parazoanthus darwini
TTGATGACTTCCAACCCAGGTGTACCTGCTTTCCCACTTAGTGTACCCCATTTCCCAAGCCTTAAGAAAAACACTGAATACTTACAAGTGTTGAAATAGCAATATTTATGATTAGTGAGTTTATAGTTGTGATTTTATAGTTTTGTTATTTTGTAATCATAATTTTGTGTAGTTTTTAAAAAAAATTTCATTTTTCCAATTTCACTTATTTCTGTAATTCTTAACTTTAGTTTGTTATTTTGTCTTATTTTGTTTTGTTTTGTCTCTGAAAAGCCCTGAACGCGGGGTGAGTAATTCACGAGCAAATATGATTTGTTAGCAGCATTCAATTAATTTTGCTGAACATGTGACTAAGCATTAAACTAGGTAAAGTTGTCTTCTGTCTAATTTGTCAAAACGACCATCAATTTAACACAACTTTCTCTCCAATACCTGCAGATAAAGCCTAAGCGCAAAAGAAAGAGAAGAAAAATCCCTGAACACGTTAAGACAGCGCTGGGACTGGGTTCTGATAGCTGACGAAAGTGCAAGTACGATTCTTCTGGATATTTATTTTTATAAAGCCAAGAACGTTTATATTTAACTTATATGTTATTAGGACTTCAAAGTCAGGGCGTTGAGCTCTGAAGAGACTCTCAGCGATCACCAGGTCTTGTCACTGACATGGCGGATTGTATTTTCAATTTCTTTCGTTTTTATTTTTCAGCACAAGATACTTTTGTGAAACTGAGACAAAAGAAAGTAAATTCCTGTAGTAAAATCCTTGGACACTGCTATTTAGTTGGAAAAAAATCCATGGTTGCAGTCAAGCGTAATGATGAAACTGCTTACAAGGGGTTGAACGCTTGCCGTTAAAACGCGGTGACCTTTTTCATCTGTTAAAGTACTAATAAAGATGTTCAGACCTGTTCAAAGTCTGCCAAAAACGTGCGGATGAAAGATAAGAGAAAAAAAGCTGAGGCTTGGTATTTTGACGTATCACAGATCAAAAGACGATAAAATAATGTTTAACTGAAACCTTCTGTCTTTTTAAAGTGTTTTAGCCAGTGTAATCATTTTTAAAATTATTTTTTGCTTCACATTTAGGCTCCTGTTCTTTTGTTTGTTTGTTTCTTATATATTATGAACTTCTTCGCTGCCTTCTCGGATCTGCCCCTCCCAACTCAGCCGTATATAGTTTTCTTTTGTCATTTCCTTAACCCTGTTAATAATTAGGGCAATTCTCATCCTTCATCTTAGTTAGCTTATTTCGAACTCTTATGTTGAGTGACGTTGGAAAAGTTTCGTGCATGTGTTTAAGAGTTGGTGCAAATAGTTTGTAAACAGCACGTGTTTCAAAGTTGATGCAAATAGTTTGTAAACAGCTGTTTCAAAAAAGGTTGTCTTGTTCATGACCAGTGCTTTCGTGCACGTATTGTGCCATCGTACATACCTCTTACAAACTAAGCTGTTTAGATGATGTGTTTTCTATCGAGTACACAACAATACTGTATTTGGTTTATAAAGCTATCAGTTTGTTTGTCCAAATTTAACGTTTCATACGTAGAAACTTGCTTCTTTCTTCGGTTGTGACAACACGAACACGAACTATTTGCAAATTAAGTACGTGCATGCAGGCTATCACGCTGCACGAACAAACACAAGAACAAACACAGAAACAAGACTGAAACCAAACAAATACCAACACACGACAAAACAGAAACACAAACACTGAAAAACCACAGTCATATCCTGAAGATCAGAGAGTTGTAGCAACAGACACATACGCACACCGACTGCGAGCCAGAAGTTAATATGTGAACGTGTGTGTAGGAAGAAATAGCGTGTGTGCAAACAGGCTCGGGGAATAACCCACATTTGTTTACTTATATAATTCGGCACTTATAATGCTGGAATCTCTCCGGTGTTTTGTTTCAAGACGTAAAACCTAACATATTTAGCCAATTCTGTATACTTTCCGTTGATATTATTCTGTTGTCCATCTAATAAAGTTTACTATATTATGTTACGGATGAAGTTTCTATAAAGATCGCCCTCTATACAACTCGAGACAAACTACACAGCTTCACAAAGTTAAAAGCATCTATATATCTATGTATGCTAATATAGACAAGCGTTTGTCAACTGACCCAGGCACCCACGAATATTACGTACCAACCTAGCATGTGCAATATTGGTTGATCATAGAAGTTACCAATATAAATGATGAATATAGGACGCCGTGAGTTCCCAGAACTCGTGAATATGCTCACGGCATACGTGCGGTTGAACACGTAGGTCATTATTTCCTCATAATTTTTGTTGTTTTGTTAAACTGACCGCTAATAATAATAAAGCCGTAGGTCTTCAATACAACGGTCACTGCACGGTCATGATTTTAATTCAGTTTTAAGGGTTTATCTCATCAATTTTATTTTTAGGAATGTTTTCTACAATTTTTCGTTTTTTGTCAGGTAAAATGTATGTCACTTGTAAACATATCATTTTCATTCAGCATATTTCACCTTCTATAAACATGAACAGTTGTTGAACATATCAGTTGAAACAGTGATTTTAAAAACATTTAAAAACTAAAAGCTCTACTTTAGTTTTAGCGTTTTTAAAGTGTGTTATTAAAAAAGATGCAGGCATATTACTGGAAGAGATAATATTTATAAGTATTGAGTGTGTAATTTTGGAAGAGTTTTAAGTGGTGTGTAATTTCCTCGGTCACGTAAACTTTTCTTCCTCTTCAGTATTTTAGTGAGAAATTAAATGATGAGCGTTAACGGGATTAGAAAAACAAGTTTCTTCCCAATCCTTTTGTTCCGGCTGTAAATGAAAAGCTGTTTATAAGCTACGTCTGATACCTTAAGCTCTGCAAACCGTTTCTTTTTATAGACAGTCTTTAAAACGATTAACACGACATACAAAAGCTGGGGCCGTTGCTTTGTCAAGGCTTCCTATTTCTCTAATAACATGCTACTCTAACTAAGCTAACTTTTGCACGAGATGACGAGAAATCGAGTTTATTCGCTATCCAATCTGTTAGTTGCATTTCTTGAAGAGTAGATGTATTTTATGCTTTAGAGTTAGTTGACGAGAGACCTTTTACTTGTTTCTTGTTTCTTCAGTCAAGTTTAGGACATTTTCTTACCTTTGGACCAGCATGATAATGATGAAATGTTTTAATTATGGTTGGCGTACGAAGTAAGATGCATTGTAAAACTATCAAAACTATTATCAAAACACCATGTTTTGGTTACTGCGGGCCGACTAATAAACTAAATGATTTTACAAGTGTTTAAATATACTGTATAAATAAATTTATTTCGTATATAAAGACCGGGTTAACGGATTGACTACGCTTACATTTACCAGTATAAACACTACTCGTATTTAACTTATTTTAAGACGGATTATGCAGATTATTTTGACAGACAACAATGCCAGACTAGCCACGTTTTACAGTATTAACAGTACTATATTTTGCCATGGATAATTTTCGGTACACGTGCTTCCGTGAGTTCCGCAGCTTTATGATTTTCGCCAGGTATTTCATTATTTGTATTATGCGCGGTTTCGATGTATTTATTTCCAATCTTGTTCATCGTTTACTTTTTTTATGAGCCGATGAGTGTTTTTTTTAGTTCGTGCTTCATTCGTGCTGAAGCATCGCCTTTTGGGTCGAGAGTATTTGTTTTTTCTGGCAAGTTAAAGTGGATAGCCTGCTTTATCTAGTTTTGCATTGTCTAGGTACCCTGCTTCAATAGGTTATCTTTGTTTGTACTAATATCAGCCTGAACCAGCTCGAGACATCCTCGAAAGACAAAGGGGCGGAATCGGTGATACATTATTACAACCAAAATATAACCCGTGGCAAAGTGCGGAAATCAAACAACCATACAAATCTTATATAGTTATTGTCTGTACAATTCGAATTTCCTTTTTACTGCGGTTTTGTAAGGAACAACGAAAGAGCTTTTTTTTATTTCGAGTCCCCATAAAGATCTTATAATTATTCAAAATTTCACACAAAAGATGTACGTAGTTCTGGGCTACTAATCTAAGTCTGTTAACCGCAGTTCCTTTACCTAAAAATGTTCTTCTATTATCGTCTTCCCGGCCCCACGGAACCGGGGAAAAACTTCGCCCGTTCTTTTTGTTTTATACCACTTGTACGTGTTTCTCCGACATGTTTTCTTCAGCGCTCTCCCACCTCCACGGGTAGCGGCCTCAGCAATGAGCGTTGTTCGATTTCCGACCCGACTTGAGTGTCCTGTGACGATGCACGAGCTCAAACTACACTAGTATCTGTTGTGAGAAAGAGCCGTCGACATATTTCAGTTCTGTCTCAGTACACAAACCAACACGTTGGTTGCCGTTGATTGTGTTTTCTGAGTCAGATGTTTCTGCTAGCACTGGCTGTCACCGCTACGATGATGTGATATACCAAGTGCCTATGCAGTGTTTTTCTTCAATTACTCATGTATATTGTCTATAAGAACTTTAGAACTATTGGAGAAGGGCTGAAAGTATTTTGACCGAGCAAGAAAAAGTTCTGTCTCTAAACAGACAATGGATACAGACATGGTGGATAAGATCAGTTATGGCTAGCCGCTGTTTAAGTAAAGTACTTGCAGGTGACGAAGACTATACAATCACGACAGCTAAGGTTTGCCAGTCTTTTTAATTTATGTTTTGAAGTATTTATTAATGAGTTCATACTTAAACATCCATACAGTATTGAATTTAGAGGGTTTTGATTGAAGTTTTATACTAGTTCATAGTTAGTGAAATCGTAAATAGCTGAAGAAAACTTTATATACAATAACTTTTTCTTTTTAGAAACTAAATGCGTTAGCTTAAAGAGTTTCATCGTCGAACCGATCAATGGAAGAAATCAATGAAAACTCAAACACATTTATGGTTTTTTTTTTCAATAACAACGAAAGAAACCCACATTTACTTGTTTTTAATTATACAACTTCTCATTTGTGAAAAAATATGTGACTCAGTTTTTATTCACTGTTTCTGTATAACAATGGGTCACACATTAATTCGGTTTTACAATCCTTACTGAAGTACACTCGGTTATATCTTGTGCAGATTTTTAAGCGGCGAAGCTTGTTTTATGAGTAAAAATATGATATCAAATATGTGCGTCAATAATCACAGCCGACATTATCCTGTTTCAACCCGATTAGGCGCTCGTTTATGGAAACACCCCGCAAGCTGAAACAAAAGGCCGCCGTGTATTTGATTTTGTGGTTTGCAAAATCATTCATGAACTGTCATTCAGCAGAGGCTTTTAGCCAGTCTGTCTAAATGCTATTTTAGGATATGACAAAGCGTTCTGTCCCCACAAGTGAAGTTTTCTTGTTGCATGCATGAAGAGAAATGAAACAGTAAGAACTTCCGCGGCGTCCCTCCCAGTTTCAAAATGTGTATCGATCGGGAGAAACTATAACTTTGATCGTGTGTGGCAGGATCTGTCAGAGTTTAATAACCCATTACTTGCAAAAGACATAACTACTAAACCAAAAATAAGTTAGATCTGAACTAGCAACACATTGAAAATGTAAACTGTGCTTGAAACATCTTAAAGTCGAAAAACATTTTGGCAATGCTTGTTGCGGAATAGTTTTTCCCGCCTGTGTCTTCTGATTTCTAAATCATCACTACTGCTATATATTTTCGAAGTCTAGATTTTAGTGAAAGCCAAACTGTATATATTGGTATTTAATGACGCCGTATTGAAGAACAGTCTGAAGTCAAACATATTGTGTATTCTCGACTCTGAACAATATTGGCTGCGAACTCTTCATAAGTCCGATCTGTATTTTGTATTCATGCTGAAAGCCAATGATCTTAAGCATTAGGCATGTGTGAAGACTTCTCACCAGATGACTCGAAGATTTGGTCTGTCTTTCTGTCTCGTTTTTGTTTGAGTTCTTTGTGAGTATTTTAAGCTGTAAAACTCTGACTTTGGCCACAATTCAAACAAAAGAGCAAATTTGAATGAAGTCTTCTTTTACATTCGTGTTCCCTTGTCATCTCGATCGTTAAATTAATGGTCAATTGATACTGTCAAGAATCGCTGAGATGTATTTTTTCTCAGTTAAGAAAAAACATTTATACGCAGTAAATGTTGGTTATGATTTACGTCTTTGCTGAATTTCTTTTCCGCCAATTGTGAAGTATAGCAAGATGATTTTATACCCATGACGCGAGAGTCGAACCCGTGTTTCATGGCTCGATAGTTGAGATTCCGGCCCTGTTGTTTATTTGCGCCATGTCTGGCACTAAGAAGCTTCAGTTCACCTTCCACCACCTGGCAACTGAACTTTTAACTTTTGTAACCTTTTCGTTTGAGATTAAACCACGAAGCTTCTTCAGAGACCGAGTTTTCCTTTCTATTTCAAGTTGTGTAATTACGAGGAAAGGTATATTTGAGTCCCACTGGACATCAGTGTGTAGGTCCAAAAATCACAATGATTCAATATTTTGAGTATGTCTGACATTTCTGTCACGCATATTGCCGCAGTCATACGAATATTTGAGTTCTATTCATTTGGTGATTACGTTCGAAGTTGCCGAAAATTACTTACTGCTTAAATACGCGCGGGCTACAAGTTCTACTGAATAACTTATATTGTAGGACGTCTGTTTTAATCTGTGTCGAACTCTTTTCACAAACGATTTTGTATTGGTTGCAGTCGTCTAGACTAACTGTAAGTATATATTCAATTTCATCTCTGAATTTTATTCACCCAGACAGCCACTTAAGTCATATAGATGTACTTGGCAAGTCTGCTTTGAATTTTGGTGTTGCCTTTCCAGATCTACTGAAGGTTTAGAGTTTTGATTTAAAGTATAGATTTTATACTTTCTTCTGTTGGGGATTTTTTACAAACATTGCCGGATTCAAATCCAGACATTGCGTAGATTTCAACTCGTAAATTAAAGTGGCTGTTTGCGCAATTGTTGTGTTTGAACATACTATATTTCGAGCGATTTTCCATCTTTATCGCAGAGGCATCTATTTGCAGCAAGTCTGACGCTAGTTATGATGGTTTTTGTTCGCGTTTTAGCTATTATTTGTTGTGGGTTCGTACAGGAAGATGCTAGATAGTTCAAAAGAAAGGATTGCACATCCGGGGTTATATAGGACCTATATTTGACTGCGTCATCGGAATATGCTGTGTCAATTTCGAGATTGTCCGCGTACTGTACTTATTTTGCGTTTCTTGTTTGTCTGAACACGCTTAACAATTAACTATATCAGATATGGGAGGAAATTCACATAATTCTATCTGGTTTCTTTGATTTAGTTTGTAAAAACATTTATGGTAGACTTATACAAAGAAGACAGAATCTTAGCTCCATGACGAGATAGAAGAAGCTATTTAGGCCAGTATACGAAACAAAATTACAGACCTAGAAACTCACGTATGTGTTGAAGTGTTTTTTCTATTTGATTCCTGTACTTCTTACCCATTGATAAGACTGAATGTTCTCTCGACTAAAAGGTTTCGTAAATTTAAAATCAACTATGATCTGTGTTTTTTTTGCCCTTTTTAATCATGCTGCATGGTTTCAGCTTTCGTATGAAGAAGTGGTTCAAAGGTCGTTGAACCACTCATACCGAACTTGTCAGGACAATTTTATTTTCCCAATTGTTATAGTCACAGTTTTTCGCGACAGTACAGTTGTTCAGTACATGAAGTTTGAAGAGCAGTCGATGACACTTGTTCACCAAAATTCCAAAACAGCCATCAAAACAAGATTGTATAGCGACCATCGAGGTTTAATTGGCAGTTTAAAACGCGAATTATTCTCGCTAATGGGAAATGCAGAAACTTTCTACTGCAATATTTACAGTAAAACTCAAGACAGTTTCAGTTCGTTAAAACTATTTGCTTAAGGTACAAAGAACTGCTTTATGCTTTTCCACGTTTATGATGCAGCACGGAAGCATTGTTGGTAATGTTGTGCATGAAATTGTGTCTTTGTAAACTCTCTTGTTTTTAATTTTGAAGCCTGCAACTGAGTTTGACTAATTTCCTACTGAAACAGCAAGTTTACTGATTTGGTTGGGTGTCTCGTTGTTTGGACAAGCTATGTTGAGCCTCAGACTGACATGCCAGAAATGTGAGCGGATTCGCTATTGAGTTCGGTACAAAACGACATGTTAGATAATAATGACTCACTTCAACCAATGTGATATACGATAGCCCATTTGTTCGTGAGAATGGCGAGATGTGCACATATCTGTCTTTTCTCATTTACATAGTAAAATAAATGAACAGAGAAGTGACAACCCAGCAAACCTTTGTTTATCTGGAACTCTAGTTGTGCAAAGCTTGAACTATATGCATGCCCAACTTCTTTTTATTCATTGCATTGTCTTGGTCTTCCATGTTTTTTGGTTTTACATATATATGTCAGCTAGTATACTGTGTCTGTGGTTACTTGACAGTCTGGTAATCGCTGCAAATATTATGTTCAATGGCAGGTCTAAATATATCTCAGTTTAGTTCCGACGAAAACTCGTATGCTATATTGCATCATTAAACGAGACGAGTCAGTTCAAGGTACTGATCAGCAAGCAATTATATGGCTTCAAAAAACTAAATCAGTGTATAAATTGCAGGTTTTTATAACAGCATACTCGTGGCGTCAAATGAAGTCGCCAAGATTAAAGAGTGATAGCTGCCTGTATGCTCTTTCCCCTCATTTTTAGTACAGTTGATTTTTGTGCAAAGTTACACGTAGGTTTAATCGATGTTGTGCCATATAATGTATACATTATTTCAATTCTGTTCTTTTTTTATCAATATAAAGTGGACTTCCTTGTAAGAAGTGTAGGCGTGCTTAAATCCCACGTATAATTCAATAGTCAATAACTGTAAAACATAGATAAAGTGTAAAACTTCGATTCCCATTCTATGAAGAAATCCAGTCAAAACGTTCTTTAGAAAGTTCGATCGTACTTAACAAATATCTACTGATATCCGTCGTAAAGTTGGTAGGTTTGACATAATAGTGCCCGTTAAAACAACCAACGAGAGGTCGATCGTATAAAATATCATATTTCGTGTATTGATTCAACTGAATAGTTATTCTAGAATTGTTTAAACGCCAACCGAACTGATCAGTTGCCAAATGAAGGAGGCTTTATTTGATTCACCGAAATGTTATTTGTATACAGCCGCGGATGTGTGTGCTTTATGGTTACAAGTTTATCGTTATCAAAAGCAGGGCTTGTATAATCCACTGTTTAACGAATGCATCGAAAGATAAGATTACGGTGTGCATTTAAGCTTGGAAGAATCACAGCAAAATTTTGTTCGCGGTGAATGATTATGTAAAATGTTTGGATGTACGGTCTTTTTGGTGGTGCACGGGCTTATTGGAGGCATGGGCAGGTCTAGGCTAGTCCATGACGCAGATTAACTACATATTGAATTATTAGAATTAAGTTATAGTTTGTTTCGTAACTTTATTAAATAACCCTGTACACGTCTGTGGCTATTTTTATGTTTCCTCATTAAAGACGTTTTATGTTTGTTTCGATCATGCATTCAAACTGAATGTTGAGTTATTTTATGTGGTACGCTGTGAACTCCGTGACTGGACTATAACAAAGAACATGGCTGATGAAATAACCGCATGCAAGTCGTTAGATTGTTAAGAACGAAACTAGACTTTGTTCCACTTTTTTCCCGTTAAAACTGGAACATTTTATGTGATCCAATTTAAATAGTTTTGCCTGCATTCGTCTGGACTTTTAGACAACATTTAATGCCCGGAAACCTCTGTTAGAGATCATCGAGAAGAGGTGTAGCAACCAGAATTTCAGACGGTAATGTAAACACTTCTCTACAATATTACAGTATTTTCGGTTGTTTTGACGTCGCAGTGGTTATAGTTCTTCAGTTACTCCTGTCTGAGCACTTGCTGATCTTGGCTTAATTTGGATGGCCGCTATCGCCGATAAAACTGAGAATTTGCTGTTTACACAACATGCGAGCAAGTTTTATTCTTTCACCGGAAAACAAAACTAATAGTTTGCCGTTTACACGACATGCGAATTTTATTCTGTCGATCTTTTGTTGCTGCGGAAAGTGGAAGTTGCTTTCGAAAGGGGTCGTCGGTGTGTGTGTGTGTATGTGTGTGTGTTAAAAACCGAACTATACCAGGCCCAAATCTTTATTGTCCATATCGTCTTGCAAGCTGTTCGAATTTACCACTTGATTCAGTTAGCCCTAAGTATTGAAGATCTATAGAGTGACATCTGTTTTGCAGGTTTGTGAACCTTTTGTTTTTAAAGCATCATTTCGTCCTTTGTATACAGTTGCTTTCACCATAAAATTTATGCCACGAACTCGACTGACCGATGATTCTGCCGTGTTGGACGCAACTGTTTGAACTAGTTTTATTTTCCTTCGTTCTTGACTTTGAGTTGATGAACATTGCCGTAGTGAAGGTTCAGTAGCGTTCAGTGGAAGTAAATGCTTTGTAGCAAGTGACTAAATGACGAATGACAGAATGCGTTTACACTTTGGACTGTACTGCATCCAAAATTTAATTTCCTTATTGGTCAGCCGATGCCGCATGAAAAGATTGTCCTCGTGAGTTTTCATTTCAAATCAAAAAATGTATATATATAATTACACTTAACTGAGTTATTGCTCGTACAAATCGGCTCGTTGCAATGTTACAGTGAAGAAATGTGAGTTAGTTTTCTTAGTTTCTTGCGTTATTGCGCTATTTCAAGCGCAACTAGGAAAATCATAGGCACAGCTGTTTCGTGCTACTGACCGCATACATAGACGTTTTTGCATTTTCGCTCACCATATATATGAGAGAATTATATTTAGAAATGATCACTATGAACCAAAATAGATTTTTGCCAATGATCAAGCCAAGGATTTCAGCAAGTTGAAACAGCGTCAGTCTCAATATTGTAAATAAAACCATTCCATGAAGCCAGACAATCGGTTCCTGTAAACTTTCAGCATGGTCTTTTTTTGTTGTATACTTTTTATAGCGCGTCATTTTTGATTTTACAAACACTTCCCACGCTATTACTTAAATGACAGAGCCATCGTTTGTTACTAGATATATATATTTGACCATGTATATTTAATTGCCAACAACAACAAAGTTGCTGAAACGAAAATTTAGAACTATAATTATGACTCGAATGGTACAAAGACAAAAACGTCTTAACAAATCTACAGGGAAAAATGACTGTAATATGCTTTTAATTAACACGTTTTGTAATTTTGTTTATTACTGTGTTTAACCTGCATACAGAGATAGAATCTTGCCGATGATTAATTGTTTGCTTAACATTTTAAAGTAAAAATGCGTTTCTCTGGCACTACAACTTTTCGTTAGGGTAGTTTTACTTATTATTACCGGGTGCTGTATTTTTAGTTTAACTTAAAACTTCCTTAGTTATGAATTTAGAAATGGTTTGCCTTTTTTCTCTGTAATCCTTTTGTACTCATTTCTTAATTTAGAATTCCCTTTTCTTGCAAAATGATTTTATTTCATGCACATTCAGACAAGCAAATTCCGTCAACCAGGTTACATATCACAGAAAATTTGAACACACAGAGTTCCTTGAACGTATAGTACAAGGATTTTTTCGTATTGCCGTTTCTCTACCTTTTTGTTAGTGTTGTATTAGAACTTTTCAAGTAAGGATTTATATCAAAGGAAGTTTCTCAAGAGATTGATATATTTGAAACAGTGTTTTTCAAAATGTTGGTTCATAAAACCATTCCACTCAACACTGTTAAAAGTGGAGTAGTTTGCAAGTGACAAACAAAAATTCATCGGAATGGATCCTTACCTTTTGATTTAACCTTCTTAAGTTGTGAATTAAGAAACGGTTTGCCTTTTTTGCCGTTGTTACTCATCTCTTAATTTAGAAATCCCCTCCTCATCAGTGCAAAGTAATTTGATTTCAAAGACGAACAAACCCCGTCATCCAGATTACATATCACTTCATATTTGAAGACACAGAGTTCCTTTGTACTTGCTGTTGGGTTTTCGTGTTTCCATTTCTGTTCCTTTTTTGTTACTGTCTGGTGTTGTTTTAGAACTTTTTAAGAAAGGTTTTACATAAAAGGAAAATTCTCGTTAGGTTAGTATTATGTTTGATTCTGTTTTTCAAATTATTCAGTGGATATAAAACAACTCCATTCAACATATTGCAAACAAAAATGTCATTGGGATAACTAGATTTCTTACCAAATACAAGCTTAACTTTTTCGTTAAAACTTTTTGAATTGTAAATTTGAAAACGGTTTGCCTTTTTTCTTGTTGGTACTTATTTGTTAGTTTAGGAATCTCCACCTCATGCAAAGTCATTTGAATTCATAGACAAACATACTCCGTCATCCAGTGATTTCATGTTACTTCATATTTGAAGACATAGCGTTCCTTTGTACGTGCAAAAGGGTTTTCGTGTTGCCATTTCTGCACTATTTTTGTTACTGTCTGGTGTTGTATTGAATGTTTTGAGAAAGGTTTTACATGGATGAAAAAGGTGCTTTAGAGGAAAATGATATTTTTTGTTCTGTTCTTCAAACTATTGTAAGCTGATGGATATAAAAGACAACTACATTCAACCCTGCAAACAGAATGTTACTGAAATAGCTTGATATAGTATCGAGTTCTTTACTCTTTCGTTTGAACCTCTTAAGTTGTGAAGTTAGAAACGGTTCGCCTTTTTCTTGTTGGTACACATTTCTTAGTTTAGAAATCTCTTTCTCATGCAAAATGATTTGGTTTCACAGACAAACAAACTCCGTCATCAGTATTACGTATCACCGAATGTTTGAGCACACAGAGTTCCTTTGTACTCGAAGTTGGGCTTTTCGTGTTATCATTTCTCTACCTTGTTTGTTTATGTTTTGTGTCATATAAGTAAGGTTTTACATCGAAAGAAGTTTCTCTAGAGGATATATATAATATTTGAAACTGTACTTCCAGCTATCGGTTCATAATTTAACTACTCCATTCAGCATTGCAAACATAAAGGCATTGCCATCATCTATCGTTAATTCTACCTCAAAAT
>JAOBYF010025012.1:0-13078 GCA_025403605.1 Parazoanthus darwini
ACCCAAAATCTTATGTCATTTTGCAACTGTAGATCTCTCACAAAAGCTTATCACATATCAAAAGTACTGCCTATCAATTCTTGTGAAGGTTATAAGTTAAGCAGTATTTCACCTGCTCAAGTGCAGTGAACTCAGAATTTCCCCCGGGGATAGTTGCTTAATATTTATGCTTCTGTCACAGCTTTTCCTGTCACCCTGACCCTGGATGCTCTCTCTTGACAATTGAAAAACCCAGCGGAAAAACCTCAAGAATGTGGCGTATTTCATGATGGAATTTATTTTCAAATATATAAATAAAAGATGGCAGAAACTTGTAAAGAATTTTCGCCCTGTGACTATCTGAGGTCAAAGAAGTGGCCAGGCTTAATTGAGCTATTGAATTCGAAGCAATTTATTCCAGGTCTTCTAGAGATCTCTCATATCACCACGAAGAACGAGACGATATATGAGAGATCTCTGTTCCGCAGGGTAGTTGTTCTTTCAAAGGAAATTGACATTCATTTTCCAAAAATCAAGAAGTCGTGTTACTTGTCATGGATATGCAAATGCAAGAGACGGTTCTCTCCTAATCCAAACATACTAACCCAATAAGATTACACGTAGACACTCGTATATCTTTCAAATCGTAAGAGTCCCGCTGGGTGTGCCGATCGCAGTTTTACAAGTTGTTTTATAAGGGCTGTGTCACTTTACAGTGAAAACAGAACTTTGAAAATCTGGTTTAAAAATATAAACATTGTCTTGACTTAAACAGAGGATTATTTCGCTGGCAAACGCCATGGGACACCGCTTTCTCCATGTGGAAAAGTTGTGCATTTAATGATTTATTAAAAATTATCGTAAACAACCATTGATCCTTTCTATTTTCTGAGCGCTGTACAAGAGTTAACTTTTTATAAGTACCGACAATCACTCGAATCTCAATGATGTTTAGTAGACGATTTTTGTGCACAAGCCTCCAATCTAATTGGTCAATTTAAGAACAGAGCGAGAACCACCGGTTGGCGGAAGAGAGTCTGCAAGCACATTCTCATTTCCAGATCAAAGAAATCCCTGGCAATGTCTGTGAAGAAACTCATTTTAAATCGCTTACCTCATTGGTTCTGAAACAAATGAAGAAACAAGCAAGGCTAATTTGCGAGTTGTGTTCACTCGACGAAGCGAGTGACCCAAGACAAGCGCGCCATTGGCATAACTGTCGTTGGTCACTAGACTAACGAATGCTTGGTCTTCAATCATTTGTCTTGGTCCTGGACAGCTGTAAACTGTAATAACTCAGCTCAACTTGGATGTTAAGTTACACAAAAAACTCAGGACCTTTTAAATTTCCATTTTCTTTCCAGGCCAACAGACTCACACACTTGCAAAGTGAAACCAATCGTGTCTGCACCGCGTGGCACTTATCCGCTCTACCTCCCTGTCAGCATATGTTATTTTGTGACATTGTTGACACGGTCTGTTTGTTTTTAAAATATCTGAGCTTCTTACCAAAAAAAACTGTCACAGGTCCACTTGTAGCTTAATATCATTCTTAAATAATCCATCACTCATGTTTTATACAATAAGGGCGGAATAATTTCTGCAGTTTTTTTAAAAAAAACAGAAAGAACTGATAAAAATAATTCCCAGCCCTCCCCCGCGCGCATCACAAGTGCGGTGATCCCGCGTTACAGCACAGGCAGCCCAAACGCTAAGCTAGTAATCGGAGCTTGAGAGGTGGCCAGTGAGGGAGGGCCTGGGGTAGAGAGAAAAGAAAATGGTAGGGGTGGAAAGAAGAGGAAGACAGTTTCCTTTTTAGTGCAGATTGCACAAATAAAAATTCTTTAACTCAGCTGTTGTTTCTGTGTTTAGGTTGCATAATCTGAGACCATTAATAAAAACAATTTGAAAAGGTGGTTGGCATTTTGGAGTTTCCCCCAGTATTAACGAAGGAAGGAAAGGCTGGTTGATACATTTTGAACTAGCAGTGGCAAGTTTAAGGGGTGGATTAGATGAAAAGCCACCATTCCCCCCTTTTTGAAGTGGCATTAAGCAGCAGCAATCAATAATGGGGAGAATTTCCTTTGCTTCTATCTCATAAATTTTTTATAAGAAAAGCAGCCCAGTTTCAATGGGCAAGATTTGGACTTTTTCAGTTTAAAGCTTGGAACTATTTTTGAAAGAGGTCATACCCTAACCTAGGCTGCAAAAAAATGCAAAACTGTAGCTTTTGTAGTCGAAAAACTTTTTCCAAGGATAGATGAAAACTTGCAAGCTGCTGCATTTGAAGACCAAAACTTTAGCAAATCTTTAGTTTTACATTTTCCTTAGTACAAAGAAATAGAAAGTTTATTCATTTGAAAGTCTTTAAGAAACCCCTCATTTCTTCCCTATTGGTGTTGGCAATCAAACTAACTTTTCAAGAAAACAGTACACATCTCTACTTAATCCATTTGAATGTCTGTATCAGATCCAGGGGTTTGATTGAATCCCCTTAAACCTGAGCCACCACTTAAAAAGTTGTAATTTTAACTTTGGATAACCACCAATAATTTGTTGTCCTGGCTGTGGTAAAATCTCTGATAAGATTTATTTTCATTTCTTTTTTGTTGTAAAATAAGTGATTACCTGTATGTTCTTCCAACACTTGGTTTACTTGCTACAGCACTGATGAGAGAAGACATACGGAAAAACAGGAAGTTCTGCTCCAAAACTAACTTGTTAGGACTTGCTTGTTTTTTTTTTAAAAGACACCTTTGCTAAGACAAGTAGGACTTTATCTTAAAGCAACAGTTTATTCTTCAAGTATAGATTAGTTAACTACCCATGCTGAACACTTGCAAAATGACATCATCCATTCACAATTGGGCTTTTTATTCAGTATAAAAATCAAAAGGCTCATAACATCATTACCATAAACAGCAAGGGTCTCTAGAGGAGAATTTAAACAAAATAATCTTCTGTTTAGGATTTGAACAAAAGACCTAATTGCATCACAGAATTTCTCTCCAGAAAATTTGGTGATAAATACTGCTGCCTCATTCAAACCCTTGCTCTGAACCAGAAAATAATTTGCATGAACTTTGATATAAGCTATACTATATTTCCATTCATTTACAAAGTTGGGTCAAAGTACAATGTTGGGCTACTTTGGTCCTGCTTACGATCCTAGTGTGAAAAGGCCTATTACGGTATCTCCTGCACACCTAAAATCTCTAACCTATTCCAGACTCAACATGCAATATCCATACCATATTTCAGACTAAGATTTGAGATTTGTATAGAAATACAAACTGTTGTTCAAGCCTGTACTGGTGCAAACCTGACCATCTTGTGAGAGTACCTCTTTACTCCCCCCCCTCCCCCCAGCAGTCCAATATTGTTATTAAGTTTATTTTTTGACAAACTTCATAGCAGGCCCCAGTCTCTTGGTCTTCCTCTTCTGGCTAAAGGCATTGAGTGTGGGCACCCTGTGCAAGCGATTGCCATAGAGATGTTGCTGAAGAAATTCCGTAGCACTACTGGAGATTTTCTTTGATCGGGCAGCTTCTTTTTTAAGAACAGAAACTTTGATCCCCAACTGCTTTGAAGCAAAACTTAAGTCTTGAACTTCATCAATGTCATCACAAAAATCCTGCTCACTGTGTTCGCTATCACTTCGCTCATCAAAAGTGATGTGTTTTTGTTGATTTTTCTCCTTTTCAGAATTCGATTTTCCCTGCTGTTTCTTAGCAACTGCCTGGAGTATGTCAACTGGCAGTTTGGAACGTTGTCGCGCCATTTTATCCTTTTTCTGTTGCTTCAACCACTCATCCTTCAACCTGCGCGCTTCTTTCTCTCGCATCTTTCTCTCATGCAAAGTTTCGTCTTGTTTCTTCATCTCATTGACAATAACCTCTTTACTCAGTTTCCACGAAACATCCTCTGGTGCTTCATCGCTGTCGTCGTTCTCGTCGACAAGCAACTTACTATTGTCTCCTTCAGTTTGATCCTCAATAAGTTCAACATCAGACTCGTTTTCTTTTATCTGGTCACTTTGTTGTTCTGTTCCTTGCACGGAGTCACTTTGTTGTTCTGTTTCCTGCACGGAGTCAGACTCAACAACTTCTTCTTTATCTGTCTTTTTATTGTTTGCTCTTTTCTTTCCTCTTGTTCTCATTGATGCAAGTTAAGAAAGACTAACCTTTTACTGAGTTTTAGCTAGAATCAAACACGTGCCTCTTACCAATAACTAGACAAAACACGAAGATTAAAAAAGATCAGTGTGAAATATTTCGCTCAGGCCTTCCTTTTTGTGTTTCAAGGTAAGTTTAAGGTATTGATCTTTCTTTTAAACTATCATAAAGAGGTTTTGGAGTGTCTAAAAACCATCCACAGTCGGTCTGCTAAATCGCCGCCATTTTGCAGCTCTCGATGGCTGGACATAATCATTGAGACTGAGTACTAGTGACTGTTTCTAAGTTAGGGGAGGGGTGATAAGGGTAATGTTAAACGCGCTTACATTCAACTAAAATTATCCATAATTTTAGTTTCAATCAAGTTTTTTGTAATAAATGAATCAAACAAAGTTATTTAAAGAAGGGTGTTGTCTACTGAATGAAATAAGATATGTTGAAAATAACGAAGAAGTTTTCTCATCTTTACCACCCTCCCCTCCGTCCCTTCCCTTGGTCAGAAAGGTTGAATCCGCTGACAAAAAGCACGGGGGCGCTTCTCATGTGTTGTCGCCGTTTCCACAACAACTTTTCTTGCGGTAGAAAAGTTGCGCACAGATCGAGAACTAGATTTTCATTCATATTGTGGTTATTCCGAGATCATTTTATGCTTCGCTGTTTTTAAGATTAATAACAGCCGTAATTACTAAATCAATTTCTGTTGTTGGTAGAAAAAATACGTTGTTTTCTGAAAGACGATTTAGGCAAGACCAAGATGGAGTCTGTTCTCAGTGATCTAAACTTTGACGAAGGCATTGCAATGCCAGTGGCAAATGTGGAGAATAAACAACTAGAGAGTCAGGTAAGTAAAACTTATAGAACAACGTCCAACCCTTTTGAAGTTTCACAGTGTGGAAACGTGTGGAGTGTCGCCTAATAATATAATATAAACAGTGACGAAAACACAGCTCATGAAATTCAAACAAATTTCTGTGCATTATTCTTTATAATAACTGGAAAGAGTTTAACGCAGTTATAAGCCATTAAACCCGTTCAGTAAATCTCTATACACGATTTGTAAACTTGTATTTTAAATTTATTTTAAAAAACGAATTGTTGTCTTCTGTACAGCTCAAATTTGCACATTCTTAGGGGGCAGGGGGGTCTTGTACTAAGAAATGTATACACACATAAACAAGGCTATACATTTTGGCAATTACTGCAGCATTTTTATGATTTCCTTGCTACACAATTTTTAGGTCAGTAAAATTCAGAAAGATTGTGCTGGAAACAAAGACCAGTTGGAGGAGCATGTTGATAGAATTCATGCCATGAGTGAGCACTTCAAGAATGTACAGCAAGAACTGCAGCACACACAGGTTAGAACAGAACTGTTGATCTTGTTTAGTGTTTGTTAAATGACATAGGTAATCTGTAACAGTTACTGTAAGAACTGGTAAACCTGGTGATGAGAAGACCAATGATTTAATGACTCCCATTCCAAAAACAGTGTGACAAAAAAAGGTCAAACAAGACTGAGACCGGGAATTGAAACCTAGGACCTTTTGGTTAGTTCATAGTTTTTAGTACATATTAACCAACAGATGGCCATTGAAACAGCTGAGAAAGGGGGAGGGGTGCCAATCAAGTTTATGAATATTATGAAGCTCGGAAGAGCTTCATAATATACATAAGCAGAGTATAATTTAGGTGAAAACAGTTAATAAAAGATTATAATTATTATAATTATTATAATAGAAACTAATAGGCTTCAACTGATCCCAGTTACCATACTGCTATAGCTTGTTCACACAATTGCAACTGTTTTTTTTTTCTGTTTTTGGTGGAGTATTATTATCATGTAAAATTGGAATGAGGGGGTTGGAGGAGGGAAAATTGAAGATCTGAATGGAGGGAAGTTGTTATTGGAGGCATTGTAGTGCTTTTGAAATATATATGTGAGAATTTTACTTCATTTATAGATAAGTGAACTTTACTTATAATTCCATGCACAGGAACTTCTTAATGCAAGAAAAAAGGAGCTTGAAACCGAGAATCACTTGAGACAAATAGGTAAGTACCGGATATTCAGTGGTTTCAGAACAAGCATTGCATCTTTGTTGCAGGTGACATTTACTGGCTTTATTTCTGATACCTACTTTCACGCCAGATGCCCTTAACTTGTAGCTAGCGAGTGTCTTTAACCCTCGATAATCTTCCAACTCATAGCTTACTCTGCCAATTCCAACTCTGGTTACCAGTTAAGAATTTTGAAACCCTGGTTTTTTGGACATATATAATTATATAACATGTAACTCCACATAATTAGTATAATATTGTTCAATCCTTGGCTGCTAGAATCTGACAGTATTGTTAACTTCAAGAGCAGGTGAGGCTCTAATGGAGTTGGTCATTGTTTCTCATCAGCTGAGCGAGAGGAAGGAAGGCTGAGAAATGAACTGAGGAGAATGAACACTGAATATAAAGGTCTGATAGAACAGAAGAACATTTTGGAGGTAACATCAAAGTTTTTAGTAATGGCCACAGCTGTGTATAAATTAGTCAGCCTTTCTGGTATGTTACTGCAGATGGCTAACATTAATCAAGTTCACTATATGATTGTCAGATGGGATGGCACAAATTACTGATAATCCTACCTGCTGAGAGATATTGTTTCAGGGATACAGTTCTAGTGGTAGATCTAGGGTCTCATGCTCCCATTTTTAACTTAAAGTTTGTAAATCAATAAGAATGTCCTCAGACCCCCTAGAAAGTTATGCTTTTGTCACCTGACTCCTGATCATCCTCCGCCTTCCCTTCTGCCCTTCAAGATTTCTAGATCCATTCCTGAGTTTCCTTTTACCTTCTTTAAAGGATAATACTTTTAAAAGATCAACGATCCCATGGCTGTTGATTAATAATAGATGCACAATAACTGTTGAAAAGCTCAAATAATGCAAAAATGGTCCAATTAGTGACAAATTTAGACCACCCTTCAAAATACGCCAATTGAATGTTCTCTAGTTTTATGTTATGTTACTTAATTGTTTATTTGTTTCACCTTTCATCTTAAGAACACAATCTTCAAGAATACCCAGAATTTGGAGGAACTTAAATCCCAGATGAACTGGGACCAGAAGGCACTTGAAGCTTGGCTGGAGGAGTCGGCAAGAAAAGATGAAGATTCGCTTACACTACAGAAGTACACTAGGTTGGATGATGGTAAAGTGAAGGTAAAAATTTAACTTTTTAAATTTTGAGCCTCAAATAGTGTAAAGAGGGAGGCTAGAGTTTTTTAGTGGAACCTTCAATCATTCTAGTTTATTACTTATGCTCAGGTCAATTAGCAAGTTTCTTTCGGCTAGTGATCAAAATTAATGCAACCTTAACAAACTTGGTTCCTCTCCTTTTAAACATGAAACTTGTATTTTAACTAATTAAGGTCTCTATTTTAAATTAGTCATGCAAATATAAAAATTGCAAAAATGACATGTCAACACATGGTTGCCATGGCAACAGTTTAATAAGTATTGCCTTACAGGATTGCAAATGTCTTGGTTATAAAATTTGATGAATAGTCACCAAATTTGGTGTCACTATCTATGTCTAGTACAGTAGGGAGAAATTGTGTAAAAACCAAGTAGGGGGGCTGATTTGCCCACCAGCTGTGATAGGGTTAAGTAAGCAATAAGAATTTGGAGATGCTCACCCCACTTGGTGTTAATTAAGCTGTGGAAGTTATGGCCTGACCAGTTACTTTTGTAGTAGAATTTCCTGTTTATGTTCTGTGGTTGATGGGAAAACCATATACTGTACATATGTGAATAGTAAGTCACAAGCAGAAGCTGTGATACTCATTAATTTTCTGTCCTGACTTGTGTTTCATCAGGAATTGGAGCTGAGAATGGAAAGGATGACAGATGAAGCAGCAAACAAGAGAAAAGCATTAGAACACAAGTTGACTCAGACTATGACAGCACAGGTAACCAATTATAAGCCCTGATGACTGTACACTGCCATCCGATGTATTTATTATAGTGAAGCCCTTTTTGAACAAATAGTCAAATACAGCGAAATAGATTTTTCAGCTCAGTGGTCAAAACTATAGTATATGACTGGTACTATTATTGAATCTTGAAGTGAATAAAGATTGAGCTAGCACTGGGCAAGACAGCATACAGATGAGTCCCACAAGGCACATGTACATGTATGTAGCACATTAAAACGTGACGTGACTATAAGCTGGGCTGGACAAAACCATGGACTGAGGAGATCTGTAAAGCTTATACAGTAAGATTAGGTTAATAATGATTTATTTATCAAAATTTGACCTGATTACATGTATAGATTGAGCTGGACAAGACTGCAGAGGAATATCGCAAGGCTCACAGCAAGAGACAGGAACTGCTTCGACAATGGGAGCTTACAATTGAACAAATGCAGAAACGCGACAGAGAGATGGACCAACTTGCATTGGTAAGCGAATACAATATTTTTCTATTCCCCAGCCTCCCCTCCCCCAAAATTCACTAATTAGAGTCATCTTTGCTTCTAGAAACTGGCTGAGGTGAAGTTAGAAGTTCGTGATAGGGAAGACGAAATTGGTGAAAAGCAAGTAAGTGATACTGTCATTCAAACATACTTACAGTAAAACACAGTAAAATCTATGGGACAGACCCCGATATAATGATCTTCGATATAACGATAACCCCAATATAACGATAAATCTGGCACAGCGAACGTAAAATTGTTCCCAGTAGAACGATATTATTAGTTCATATAGTCTCCAAAGTGCTAACATAAGATATCAACACTAAAGATTTATTGTATGGCAGTAATCGATTCTGTCAACAGCTCTTTCTAATGATTTATGAGTTCTAAGTCGTCTCTTTATCTATGTACATGTTAAGTTTACCCCGAGATAACAATATTTTCGGCTATTTTACGGCCATAACGTTGTATCGGGAGTTTTGATATAACGATCCCCCGATATAGTGATATAATTTTACTGCTCCCTTGGCATATCGTTATATAGGGGTTCATTATACATGTATAACACTTTCTGCTTTCATCTAGAAATTCTTGGAAGGTGAGCTTGCTAACAACCAGGAGAAAGAGAAGAAAGTGGGCGCGGCTGAGAGATACGCCGCCAAACTGCGCTTGGAGTTCCAGGATGTGGAACAGACTCGAGCTCAGTTTCAAGATGAGGTCAGTCTCATATTATTTAGTGTTCATTCTTTCGATCACGAATTGCTGTGAAGTTATTATTCTGAGTTTTCAAAGCAACAGATCATTGATAAGTCTGAGATCAATTCTAGCTGGACACCCTCAAGTACATGGTTGACCGAACTGCCAAAGACCTGGAAAACACTCGGCAGAAATTCCAGCTATTGAAAAAGGAGGTGGTTGCGAGAAATGAAAGGTTCGTTGAACATTTTTTTCTCATCTACGCGAGCTCGGACTATGTCCTAAATAAAGCGAAGTTAACTTACTTTATGGTCTCTTAGTGCTTAAATTTTAAGATTGGGATGTCGACATTGAAGAACAGAAAACGTCAAAGTAACCTTCCGTTTGCACAGAAGAATTTGAGATATTTAAAAACTAGCCTTCTTTTTTTCTTAACTTAAAAAAACTTGGAGTAATGTATTAATTTAAAATCTAGATTACTTGGCTTGATGTTTCATCAGCTGACTTTATTACCAGGATATAATCCCAATCAACTTGTTTAAGAAATTTTATTTTGAAAAGATCAAACGTGTTTGGCTGTATCGGACATAACGAAGTCTAAACTAAAACCTGAAGCTATGAACGAAAAACTAAAGATTGTCAGTTGATTGTTTGAATGAATCGGCATTAACAAACTAGTCTGCTTTTCTCAGGCTTAAGAAGGTTCAACTTGAGCGTGAAGCTTTGAATGAGAAGTTAAAGATTGTTTTGGATGAAACCCTTTCCGCTGAAGAGAGAGCACAGAAAATGGACGAGCTACTGAAGGAGGAAGAAAACAGGATCTATGAAGTGGAAAAACAACTGACCAGGCTCAGAGAGACGCAAGTGAGTACTGTACTTGTTTGTTTACACGACATTACGCACGGTTGTCGGTGACCATACTGTGAAATGTCGGTCGGTGACCTCAGTATAGGAAATCGGCTGCTTTGGAGGCTAAGGAAATATTGAAAGACTGGATGAAAGGCCTTTTTTTTATCTCTTGCAATAGAGTTTTCAAATATATTTGCTATTTTATTTCCTTTGCTTGCCATTAGGTCAAGAAATTATATTTTGTTTTCTGAGTAATTTGGATGTTCACGTATGGTTACAACACTTGCAAGATTAGTTTTATGTCTTTTAGGAGTTCAAGCTGATGTCATTTCGTCTCAAAAGTTCCACTTGGGGAACACGCCCCGGATCCCCGTTGAAATGACCACCGCTTCCGATCTCCTGAAGCTGCGAAATAAATTATTTTCCCACTCAACCTTTTCTCATCCCACTACTCTCACTGGGCATTGGTTATATACAATGGGATTAGTGAAACATTTGAGAGGAAGTAGTTCGATTGGGAATTAAAAATAATGGGAAAATATGGAAATGCGGAGAGGAGGAGAGATTACATGGAACTAATACATTGATGTACCATTTGTTTGTAGTTTAAGAAGACAGAGGAGCTTCACAAGTGCAGGACATTAGAAAGCAACACAGGAGCGGAAATACAGGTGCGACTAACACTAATGGCCAGGTTTAAACCGGCGGTTTTGTGACTGGACAATCTTTCCAACAATCCATAAAATAAGTTATTAAATAGAAACGAGTGTGTGTAAACACAGTATTAGAACGTATGGTTTGTTTTCTTTAAGGGAGCCCGTGCAGCGAGTAGAAATCTGAGCAGTAAACTTCACAAACTCGACCAGGAGTCGCTCAAACAGCAGGAGATCATCTACATGCAGGTTAGTTTATAGCAGGGGTGGGTTTAGGGTGAGATTTAAGGGGTCGCTGATCCCTCCTGTTGGCAAACCAGCAATAGAACTAACTCGGGACTTGAAAAGTTTTTAAAAACATGCAGTCTCATTGATTATTATTCTAATTTATAAGGCTTTCTCGTACAAAACGGTGCTACCTCGGTGTAAGAACCCACGACCGACGTCATCCAGTCTAGCTTACGTCAGACAGGGTTTACCAGTGGTGAAGGTGATAAATCGCCCCCACAAAATTGATTAGTTGCACTCTTCTACTCTTAGATTGGAAAATGTCCTTTAGTTATGGGAGTTAAGTTAAACATTTCTGGCCAATATACCTGACGTTAACCAGACGTCGAGCACGTTAATGACATATATTTAGCTCCCATAATTGAAGTAAGTTTTGTATAGAGTATGAGTGTAATTATGCACCGTATCGCCAATTCTCGGCGATAGAACGAGGCTTCATTGCTAACATTATGGCACCATTTGTGCACCTCTCGGGGAACCCTATGACGTCAGTCGTGAGGTTCTTTACACCGAGCCGGTGTAAATTTGAATTGTAGCAAAATTACTGTTGATACATGAAGAGTTCTTTAGGTAATTCCTAGCTAAAAAACAAACGGCTTTTTTATAATTTGATATATTTGGTCTTATCTTGTCGGTACTTAATTTTGATTTTTATACGTTTTCTACCAACTCTTTTAGAGCTGGAAGTAAAAGCGTTTTCTTATGTGCACAAATATGATACGGAACAAATAATGAACGGACATGAATTTGACTTCGCATTTGAGAAGTGAAGGCGCGAGTTGGTTGCTATCTGGCAGTGCACTGTCAGATGGCTTAATTTCCTTTTCAAAGCGCGAAAGGAAACTTAATGACTCATGTAAACAGTCGACTTTCTGTTTGAGAAAAACGTTCTAGAGTGGACGAGAAATAAAGATTCGGGCTGGCCGGCCTCCAGAACCATTGGGCCCGGTTGTTCGAAGCAGGGTTAAATTTAACCCTGGGTTGAGCGAAACCTTAAACAAAATTCCTTCATCGAGAAACCTCTCCGGTCTTTCCAAATTATTATTGAAGAACACTCAAAGGAAACACAATTACGTTGACCCGAAATGACAGCCCCAATCAATCTTTAAGGAGGTAAACCCAATCGCGGGTTAAGGTTTTAATCCTGGGTTAGCGCTAACCCACTTTTCCAACAACCGGGCCCTGGTGTTTTTGGTTGGGCGAAGCAAAATGTATCTCTTTTGCTATAAACGAACGGGAAATGTTTCACCTCCGTATATGTTTAACGCAGCTAATCTGAAACCTGTTTCTCCCTTCTCTAGGATTTCCAGTTGCAGCAGCTTGAAAGGAGGATCAGCCGCATGCAGGGAGAGAGAAGTAATGAGGAGAAACTACATCTGGAGGCTAAGATAAAGGTGTGTGTGTTTTAGTCAATATCAGTAGGTTCAACTCAGGGGTAGGGGGAATGGGGAGAGGGGCAACTGCGTCTGAAGGCTAAGATAAAGGTCTGTGTGTTAGTCATTCTCAATAGGTTCAACTCAATTTCGAGTGAGGAGGGATGCTAAGGTAATCTAGTTCAGTATGTGTTATCCCGTTGGGGGAAGGAGGGGGGAAGAGGGTTAGTAACTAGAAGAAACTACACTTAGAGGCTAAGATAAAGATGTGAGTCTAGAGTCTAGCACAACTGGTTAAATCCGTCAGGGGAGGGGAGTTAGTGTGAGAAAATTAAATTTTAGTTGTAGGCTATCGAAGAGCTGTGTGTTGATCAAGCTCAGTTGTTGAGATATTTATATGGCAGTTAATCAGTATTAGAAGAGTTCATGCTGTCCTCAGAAACCAAGGCATAATATTAGGGAAAGGGGTGGGAGGGGGTGGAAAGAAAGAGTGAGCTTTGGGGGAGGAAGAAGTAACCTGCGAATAGGATTTAGAGTAGTTTGAAAGGCGATGAGTGTGTTTTCCCAAACCTTCCCTTTATCTTCGTCCCCCCCC
>JAOBYF010025123.1:0-13076 GCA_025403605.1 Parazoanthus darwini
AAACCTTGTTTTTGAGGAGCTGTACTCCGAGTGAACGCTCTGTGGCAAGTGAAGTGTGTGTTATGTGACGAGCAAAGTGTTCACTTGACTGCAATAGATAATGTTCTGAGTTATACTTGACACTGCGAACAGTTATATAGACAGTTATGCAAGTCGTTCTTTTTCCATCCAGCACGACTGAAGCAACAGCTCTCACGTAGAGTGGAAGAGCTTAGCTAAAGGAAACTCTGGATGTAGTCCCTCTGCATTGTTATAAACATTTCTCATGGCGGCTAAGAGCTACAAACTATTTTCTCGTTTCGATCAAAATACTTGCAGTTGCAATGTTAATATCTTTGGTCGGTTTGGACAGAAAACTCTCAACTTGTGCCATCGTCAAAAGAAACTGTATAGTGTAATCAAAGGAACGTCAACGGTAAAGTTGTGTCCGTTACTTTGCTTAACGGATCGTGCAAGTTATGTCGGTGAGTACGTTGGAACCAATAGTTTGGTGCTGATATTAACGCAATAAATATTGTGTTGGCTTAAACTTGATCATTGAAAGCTTTTAATTAAAGCTTTTTAATTACGAAAACAGCTTTTAATATTCTCTCATCATCACTGTAACAGTTTCTACATCTAAACAAGCTTCGCTATTAAACTCAATGAGTTCGTTACACTCCAAGTACATGTAGTCTGTAACTGACAAGAGGCCCTGAACCTAAATTCTTTCATAAGCTGATAAAGCGCAAAGAGTAAAAAATGCTTACACTATAAAAATTTAACCGAATAACAACTGTTGTACAATGTTTAAGTCAAAACTGACGAAACATCTTGCTGATTCATGTCTTTCGGTACGTTTCAACGTCCGGGTTTTGCTATAAAATCATCATGCATGATTCAGTTTGAGAAGAGTAACGGAATGTTAATCACGTGGGTACGTCCCCTAGTTGTTTGAATACACTCATTTTAGCACAATGCTTAGTTTTGAAGAATCTGATTGTCTTTCAATCACCAGCTTGATGTGCTTGAAAAGTTTCAGTGCTAAGGAGGAAATAA
This sequence comes from Parazoanthus darwini, assembly GCA_025403605.1. Classification (NCBI taxonomy): domain Eukaryota; kingdom Metazoa; phylum Cnidaria; class Anthozoa; order Zoantharia; family Parazoanthidae; genus Parazoanthus; species Parazoanthus darwini. Next base: position 1,039 of record JAOBYF010025123.1, read on the forward strand.
CACCCCGGAGTGGGAACGACTGTGGTTAACCTCAAGTCTAGTATCAAAACAGGAAAAATTGCGTGTATTCCTGTTTCTGTCTTGTAACAAGACATCATCCGAGTTTCGCAACTAATTCCAGATTATTTTCCAAGGAAAGACTAATAAAAATAGCGATATTCGCATCCGCTGCCTTCTGTGATCTATAAGGTATATCAGTTGGCAACATTCTCATTCCACTGTATAATTACATCTTCTTTCACCAAAGCAGTTTTGAAAACTACACTCTTGCTAATAATATATAAGGTGATGTCTGAGTGCTGGTGCAAGCAATCTTCCATGACCAAAAAGTGTACGTTATTGAAATTTTATATCTTGTCTAGTTTTCATAAAGTAATATATTTTTGTAAAAATAGATGGATTAAGTATAAATCTAAGCGTGGATTGAGTTTCTTCTGGAAACTGAAATATTAGCTTCAGGGAATGAAAATGTATATATGTATGCACATGTGATAGATTTTAATTGAGCTTGCAAGACACTTTTGCCACAGCTTAGAAAAAGGTTTTTAAAACTTTTCTTGTTTTACTATATTGAAGTGACTTAATACTTATATTGCAACTTGCTAAAAGTCTTCAATTCCTCTTTCATTTTTAATACGTCGACCGGTAGTGGTATTGGAATATCAAAGTTTATAGTGTTTTGTGTACAGCAAACAATCTCCATGCATTACGTAAAGACCTGGTGCAATCAGCACGTAATATCTTCTGATTCTTCCGCTAACTTGAATCTCTTTTATTACAGACAATCTGCTTTATATGTGTTTCCTAGTACTTTCATATATAAGCAATCATTTAATGCGTCTCTTCCGAGATCCAAGTCAAACATCTATTATGATTGCCACTGACAAATATGGCTTTTTCTGTCTCAGACCTGTTGAACCGTGTTTCCGACAATTCGAGTTGATTGGAACACTGTTATTTAACAACTGGCAAGTGTAGCATATAAAACAGATGAAAAAACCTGTTTAATTGTTGGCAGTGAAAGAAAGTGTACTTGTGTTGCAAATAACGAGCTTCCCAATGCTCTACAGGAGATAACAGTAGCTTACAGGATGGGGTATACATGTCTTGTCTTGCAGTTGTCGTAATTAAGTGCGTAGCTTTCAGATGAAAATTGAACAGATTAAAGATATTTTGTAGAAGGTTCTAAGTGATTTCTTGTCAATAATTGCCAAGGAAAATTGTTCAGGTGAATTATTATTATTCACAACTTTGGAAAACAAAAAAAGACAAAAGAAACAACATTCAACGTGAACTGTTTTCACAACTATTGAAATCTTTTTTAACAAAAGTACTTCAACTTCAAAGATAGATACATATTCATGAAGTATATACACTGAAATTTTGTACAAATAGAAGACAAAAGGTTTGCTCTTTAGTTCAACCGCTGAGTTCGTGAGACCGCTATATTTGTACTGGGTCATCGTTTGTAAATCAATATACAAAACAACATTAAAATGAAGGGTTCCAAGCCATTTCATGGCGTCGCAACTCTAAATTTCTGCCGTTTGTACACCCATTAGCAACTATAATTGAAACTTTTTTCCATTTCAAAATTCTTGCCATTGTCACAGATGTCCAAGATTGATGATTGATTAACGATCACTACAGGAAGTGTCTCGATAAAGGACTTTTACAGACGATTCCACTTGTCGATGGCGCCAATTAACAGCCTGTGTTGTTGTAAACAAATCCAAATTGTATTTCAAGAATGGATGTTTTGTTATGAAAAGCAATTGAGCCTACATTAGCGACTTTATTTTATGTTTCCTGCAATTATACTTTTGTCAACTTTGCTAGACTGTAAAAGGCAAAACTGCAGCCATGCAATTCAGGTTTTATGTAAAGCAAAAAGCGAAGTTATTTTGTTGCTAAGGTTAGTAATGGCAGGAATGTAGTGTTGCGGGAAAGAATCAAGTATATTTAAAGAATCAAGTTTTTATCTTCAGACTATAGATCTTCAAGTATTGAATACATACCTGTCACACTTTTGCCGTAGTCGGTAATTAGAAACCTTCTCCAGATCTAGTAATGGCCAAGAAGAACATTCAACACACTTTGATCGTGAATTCAAATGCTTGAACAATATTTAAGACGAGCACTACCAGTAAATAAAACAACACAGGTGCCTCGTTTAGTTTATACGTAACTCGCTGTTAATGTTGTTAAGTAGTTCAAGCTTTCAGGATATTACTCGAATGTACTTAAGTCTAGTCTGAAATTTTTCTTCACTCACTTCTCTTATCAATGAAGAAGGTTAAATATTTGATTTACTGTCTTGAGTTTCAATAATCAGTAAGGAGATAAAGTTTTAATGTGACACAGTTTATTTAGTTGGCAATGATTCAGAATCATGCATTCATCAAACTTTCTCGGTTATTCAGTTCCGAGAGCTACATTTGACTGTATGATCGGCTGAGACTGAGTAAAAAGCATCAAACGTTTTCTTTAACTGTTTCCATCGAGCTTACTCTGAAAAAGGAAGGCGTCAAACTCGCTATAACGTGCTCAGATAATGCTTTCAGGTCGTTATATATATTACACTTAGTGCAAGCTTTTGTCCAAGTTTTGACTTTACATCAGTTTCTAAAATTTTTCATTGTTTTTAACCTCACGACGATATTACGTTAAAACAACGAAAACATTTGGTATAGAATTTGTAAATGTTTAAAACATTTATAATCACGTATTTACAACGTGAGCACGTTTTCTCTTATTTTGAAGGATTTTAAGTGTTTTTGATCAAAAGGCAGTGATTTCCACATGCTTGCTACCGGACGCTAATATCGAACCACAGCCGTGAACGTGATTCTATATAACCTGTAATAGCTATAATAAAACCTAGAAGTAGAATTTAATACATAATATTTAAAACTACTGTGATTGTGGAATGAGAAAAATGATAATACTAATAATTTTAAAAGATAAGTTAATAACAAAAATAAAAATTGGCCAACATAACTCAACAACATAGTGTTATCTTATGATAAAGTATTAAAGACAGGATGCTATTTTTTCTGAAAAAAAAAATTCAAACTTAGGTTTTCTCCAGTAGTTTATTGTGTTTAGTTTTTTTGTTTTTATCTTGTCAACAATTAACCACTTGAGGTTTAGGATTATTAAAGTATTAAAACACTTTCTTGTATTATTTGCTTCTGTTCTTAAGTGTTCCTGCCTTTGTTTTTGTGTCACCTGCAGTTGAGATAATAATAGTAATGAAATAATAATAATAATAACAAGAAGAAGAAGAAGGAAGAAAAACAACAACAACAACAGCAACAATAACAAAAACTACAACTACATTCGATTTCTGACTATCATTCTGCGTCTGTATAACTAGCCGTTTAATAGTCGCTGTCGGATTGAAGCTCTGTTGATTAGTTTTAGTGTACAATTTAGATTTGCACGTTCGTTGCTAATTTCTCTATCACAAGCTTATGTCAACCGACCAAGTAAGAGCTCTTCAATTCTCAACTTCACCACTAAAAGCGGCAGTCTGGATTTATTGTAATGGGGTGCAGTTTGGGTGCAAATGTTGGTTCTTTGTATGAACTGAATATCCACTGCATAGCTCCGTCCCACCTCCCCTCAGAAGATCCGCAACTATATTGATACCACAGTAGAGGAGAATACTTTATTGTAACTGAAAGTGGTTACGTTATCAGACACCAGCTTCAGATTACGAAATGCTTTCGGCTTTTAGCCATGAAAATCACATTCAGTGACTGTTGATTTACCAACTCCATTTGGACTCACAAAATGAAGTATGACAATATAACAAATAGCATGCAAAGTTAATCGTGTCTGCCAAATGGTTGGAACACGAACTGACAGAGCCCTGCGCTTGTGAGTCTACCGTATTGTTAAAAACTGCGTGTTTTCAAATTTTTGAAATGGAGATTCCTTTTTAAAATTCCCCTCTATATATTATTTCATCATCAACACCATCACCATCATCATCATCATCATCATCATCATCATCATCATCATTATCGTAACCATCATTGCCATCATCGCCATCAACATTACCATTATTATAACTATTTCTATTACTGTTATTATCATTATCATCATCATCATCAATATTATTAAAGTGAACACCGAAATTAGCGGAAATTGTTCTGTATACGTACGTGCTCACACACTTGCACTAAACGAGTTGAGGCACAGGCCTCGCTTCCGTGTCCGGCCAGGTATGTAGCAAGTGTGGCTGATCATTGATCACGTGCTGCGCGAAGTCGTACCTGGTGTGTTCTGCGACTGACTTTAAAGCAAACTACAGATATCCTGGTTCTGCTATCGAATTTTTTCATAGATGATGTTTGCCTCTGTAACCTCAAATTTACCTGTGTGTGGCTCTATACAAAATTTAGAGAGTGACATTCGATAAAGTAATTCCGTGCGAAACTATCGCAGACTGATCTAAATCCATTTTGGCGTCATTTATCTCTTTTAATCTCTAATCGAGAGATTATAATCAGAGGTGAACGAAGAAATTGCTTATTTAGTTGGGAACACTTTTCAGCCCTGTCACTTTTCTTGATTTTCTAGTATTTCTAGATACGTCTTGTAATTTCTCCTGTTGTAAAGAAACAGCCGTGCTTAATACAGTTTTGAAATCCTTGGCGGAGGAGAAGTGCGTGTCAACTTTTTTATCATCCTACAAGACCACGGCCTTTTTACCTACCAGCCAGTTCAATTTGCAACACTCCCAATTATCACAACCATAATCCAGTTTGCGTCTCCGAAACAGCACAAGTATTTATTGAGGCACTAAAAATTTTGAAACGTTGAAAAATTTTGAAAATTTTGATAGGGGTCTTAGTATGACCACTGCCTCGCATTCCAGGAATACAATCCTGTTGTTATCTAGTATTACTTTTGTTCTCAAACTTCAGTCAAGAAATATAGTTAGGGCGATTGAAAATGTTGTTCTCTTTAGAAACACCATGTAAGCGAGAAAGGATAAGCACCATGCATTTGACGTTTATATACCATTTTCTGAGGGAAAAACGATCGAAATCATTCCAACGATAACTCATTCTACAATGTGAAATTCCATTCCACTTGAAAGACGAGTTGATGCACAGAGGTAAAACAGTTAAACTTTAATTTATAGAGACAGTTTCAATATTAGCTGTGGCCCGTTCCAATGATCAAAGAACAAAGAGGGGAGTCTGCGTGTTTTATGTTTGAAGGTACATTGACCATTTCTTACTGAGTTTGTAGCAATAAAATTCGAAATAAACATCAATTTCTATAGTTGTGCCCCCGTTGCTGCAATTCTTCGACTTTAGTCAAGAAGAAAATAAAATCAGTCAACTTAGATCAAACATGGCTTCTGAATTTACAAGAGCAATTTATGATGAACTCAGTATTCACACTGAGACAGAAACTGTTACTTAATCACAAAGCTCATACTAGTTCTTAGTTTCAGTTAATCGATTGGTATTTTTTTTAAAACCTTCTTTATATGATAAAAACGGCCTCATATTGTTTCCAAAGGAACGAATATCCATGATGTGGAATCTAAAGTTTTTAAATGAAAGAAAACATAGAAACATTTGCAAACACTTTCAAACTTAAAGTTTTGGATCCTATTATACGAAAATTTCTAGCTGAGCTGTTGATAAACAAAACTGTTCGTTGCGATACAAGGAATTACTCGTGGCTGTATCAATCTTGAATCGGAACTGCATACATTCTGATCGAACAAGCTCCAAAGTTCTGCTGATGTTTTTATTATGGAAACAGTTTTCTAAAGAATGTGTAGCTTAGTTTTTTGTCAACCTGTTTTGCGAATGTAGTTATGTTCAGTAGTGTCTTAGTACTAATAATCTCAAGCTTATTTTCAGTTCTTTTTTCAATCAGTAAATCCGGCAGACGTTGGCCAAGACATATCTTTTTTAATATTCAAACACTTAAGTTTTGTTTTTGCAGTTTACAAAAGTAATTCACTCCATTGCCGAAGACCCAAATGTAGACGTAACAAACTGCAAAATACCACCTCTTAGTTCCCGTTTTATTTTGCAAAACGTGGAACGATTAAGCCAAGATTTCTGAATTTCTGAAACAAGAAATAAGTCGCTTTGCAGTTTCGCAACATTCTGAGTCTTCCTTTATCCGAAACAGGTATGAACGCTATTTAACTCTCAGTTTGTTGTAAACTTAGTCAAGAGTTTGTCACTTCAAATCAAAAGGGCAACAAGCAGAAAACGGAAATAAAGACTTGAGTTAGTTGAGGAGTTTTAATGGCCGAGGTGTCGGTTCCAGCAAAGTTTCCAAATAGTCAAACTGCATGATAACTATAAACTCGACGCAAATACTGTGGCTTTTCCAAGAGCTGGAAAAAAAGAATTTTTAAGTATTGATTTGTTGCATATATAGAAGAAATCCAGTACCAGATTGCAAGTAGTAATATAAATGAACTTGTACATTTATGTCTTGGTCACTTGTGATATGCTATCCTTGCAGCACTTACCAAGATACTAGAAGAGAAGTACTCGAATATATATCCGCTGTTTAAGCAGTCGCTGCTTCACCTCGTTTCCGTACTTATATAATGCCCTCTAAAGCTTTTGAGAAAATGCAGACGTATCAATTAATATATCAGGAGTATTAAACGGGGTCGTTTTGATGAAACAAAATTATTTGAACAAAGCAAAGCGTGTCGGTCTTTTAGAACATGCAGTTACATGTAGGAAGTATACGTGTTTAAGTGCTGGAAGCAATCCATACTTTTCAGGAAAATGGTGCGATCTTTCATTCCCAAACTGACATTTGTGTCGGGTTGTATGTTATGTTTAACAAGAATATACTTATATAGCTGCTATAAATTTCATCAAGGCGTTTGTCTTATAGCTAAATATCTGATATCTTTTGCCCTCCGGTTGTTATTTGAGACAAAATTTTTACTTTTAGTTGTAGAGAAGTGCAACCATTACCGGCGTAATTTCTTGTCCTCGGCTGTCTGTTTTGAATATGTTAAAACCATTCAACTCCAAATGGTGTAAATATTCATTCAGAAGGTCTACAAAGGATTTTAGCCTACATTCTTGGAAAAGTTCGCTCAATCTGGCCAAGAGGCTGTCAATGTCAAGATCAGTAAATTATTTCTCGGCAACCATTTACAAGATCACTGTCATTCGTGGCGACAAATACATTTTTTAAGGACAATGTAAAAATTTACTTTTAAAAATATTGGAGAAAAAGAGAACGTATCCTTTGTAGCGACTGTAATTGGTTTTACTACAAAGAAGATAAATTTCAGTTTATAAAGCATTTAAAGTGATATAATCTGCCCTTGAAAGCTTTGATCCCTAGCTGCTAAGCCGTTGCGCAATGTACATACTGCAAAAATCAGTCACAGAACATCTCACAATGAAAAAATCATTCTTAGCTATTCTAAATTTGGAGAAATAGTTTGCAATTCTATTTCGGAGGGCTGGTAAATTACTTCCGTGTAGGGAATGCGTACAGCCCGTTGGGGAAAGTACTACGAAAAAGTTTGCTTGCCATTGCCATATCGGATTGTGTAATCACAGATCAAGAAATCCTTTCTTAGCTAAAAACACCAAGTGCCTAATTTTTTAAAGTATTCAGTTTACAATTTATGTGACAAAGTGTCTTGTTAAGAAGCCTATAAGTTTTTTGAGCGAGAAGACACAAGAGACATTATATAATAATTTGTTCTTGTAAAATGTTCTAAATGTAGGACACCGTGCAAGTAAACCAAGTACCTAATTTTGAAAGTATTCAGTTTACAATGTACGTGACAAGGTGTCTTGTAAAGAAGCCTATAAGCTTTTAGCGAGAGGAAGACATAAGAGATATTGTTTAATTTGTTCTTGTAAAACGACCTAATTTTTTTCGAAACCAGTTGCTAAAAGCCGTTGGGTTCAAATCTCCGTTGCTAGCTCTTGAACTTGTTAGCTCTTGTTCTAAGATATTTTTTGAGTTAATCATTTCCATTTATAGTGTTTGAAGTTGGACAAGTGTTAAATTATAGCTACACTCTAAATACTAAACGAAAAGAAACTCTGTCTCTGGTTCAGTGGTTGAACTAGTGAGCCATTGTTCTAAGATGATTTTTGAGGTAATTATTTCCATTTATAGTGTTTGAAGTAAGACAAGTGTTAAATTAGAGCTACACTCTAAACAGCTAAACGGAATGAAACTCTGGTTCAGTGGTTGAACTAGTGAGCCATTGTTCTAAGATAAATTTTGATTTAACAACTTCCATTATAGTGTCTGAAGTTGGACAAGTGTTAACTTAGAGCTACACTCTAAAAAACCAAACGAAAAGAAGGAAACTCTCTGGTTTAGTTGACGTTTAACAGGCCAGTAATTAATATAAGTGTTTATGTAGTGCCATACAGTTGGGGTTGGTTTTGTAAGTTAACAAGAACTTAGTTCAAGAAACACCAAACATTACCTGAAGTGTGAGTTATGTTAGTGTACGTGATGACACATTTCGATAATTTTTTATACATCATTCCGCGATTACAACATTATTGGTAAGCAAAACAATTACATAAAGCCAAACTTTGGTTTGATATTGTCTTAGAAGAAGGATTTATAGCCACTCAAGTTGTTGTGAAAGATTGCTGAAAGGGTTTTCAATTAACCAGTCACCTTGGCACGTAATTACCGACTTAAACATCATATCAACTCTATTTGAATTATTTATAAAATCAGTAATTTGTTTCAAAACAACTCTATTTTAATAACGACTCAAGCTACATTTGTGTTTCTTTTTGTTTATTTGAAAAAAAAAAATTGCCCTTCACGGTTGCTCGAGTCTGATAGAGGTTTTGAGTTTTCTTAAAATAATTTATTAGAACCTGTTCTTTTGTGAGTGTGAAAGACGAAGATGAGTCGTGATTTGAAGAATTTAACTCTTAATACCGTTCTATACTTGAGTAAATAATGACCAGTATTGAACGACCGCAAGCCACATGCACAAACACATCATTTTCCGCAATTAGTGTTAGGCAAATATGAGAGAAATTTAAGAGTTCGTGCTTAAACATTTCTCTTAGAATGAACTTGTCATAAGTACCGAATGTGTATGCCGTTGCAAGAAGTTTAACATTCTCTTTCGTGGGGGAGAGGGGTAGTAATAAAAACCGAAAAACATGGTGTAGACTTGAACCTTTTTGCCATTTATAAAAGGTTGGAATATTGTTTTTCTTTCTCTTTGACGCACCCAATTACGTTCCGTAAACCCACAATGTTTTTAATCTGAAAAATATATTTTTAGGACCAAAACAGCTTTCCAACTTCCAGAAATAAAAGCTATTTTTTCCGGCTTCGGGCTTTCTCAATCAATTTGAATTTTCTCTCTATTGTTATGGAACACGCTGAAAAGGGAATGTTTTACTTTCGTTTTTCTTGCAGACAACTGTCTATTATACGAAACCGTGAAATTCTCCCTCTGGAATGAGCAGTTGAAGATTAAATGGTCGACGATATTCATTTGATTATCCAAGCAAAAGAGCTTTTCGTGACCCTACAAGAAACAGAAGGCTTTGTTTAACACTGATTGATATAGCAAGGCGCCTGGAAGGGACGTCAAATTACTCGATATTGGTCAACCTTGTGTCTCGCAGCACGCAATATGCTTGATTATTTCCCTTGTGTTTAGAATACCTGTTCCTGTAGTTGTTTTGGTCAAGCAAAGTCGTCATAAATCAATGAACTGTATTCATGTTTCTGATATGACACGCACTTGTTCAAACTGCACGCCATGCCGAGATCATACGTACCTATTGAGAAATTAACGCCCCTCTTTCCCAGCTTAATAACACAACTTTTCGCGCTTGCTGACTAATGAGGGGGCGGTACACAACTAAATAGAATTACTATGTATTAACAGCAGATTTCCATGACGCGCCTTTCTCGTATTTGTTCGATCTCACTTTTCATTTATGTTTGGCAGAATATTAACTCAATTTTCAGCAGGTACACGTTACCTTTGTTAAAACATCGTCAAAACGCACGACATACAGAAATATTTCAGGGCATTCCTAGCTTAGTACTACTCGGTGTTTTTGTCGCACGTGCTGCATAAGTCGAGAGGTCAAAAGTGTTTTCGCACTTGTGAAAGATCTTTGTTTAGAAGTATTGTTTTCCGTCTAACTCTCGGCCCCACTTAGTAATTATAAAATAGATATTGACATCTCTGGGTCGTTTCATAGTCTGCTGCGAATGAAAGCTGCAAATATTGTTAAGGCCCCATTAATTCTGCCAAGTTTTGCAGACATAAAGCGAATGGGAGTCTATAAAATGCACGCAACTAAGAGAGATTCCTTTGTGAAACTGTATGTCAGTGTATATATTATTGCATTTCAGTTTGAAGCAAAGGAACAAGATGTCACCATTAACACGGAAGGAAGAGATGACGTGGGCGAAAACGAGACAAGGACCGCAAATATTTGTCAGTTGTGATATGTTCTTCAAAACACTTAAGAAGACGAATGAAGGAAGAGTGAGTTAAGACAGCAAGACAATAAAACGGAAGAGAAAAACATAATATGGAGGATGTGTTATCTTTAAACACTAGTTCGTGATTTTATCCCAATACGTGGTCAATATTGAGTTTCAACCAAAGGCACATGTCTTCTAGGAATGCGATCGATCTTTGAGGATAAATATTTTTGACATCTCGATACAAGTTGTTTTCTAATATTTGAGGCCTTCACATGTTACCGTTAGTGTGTCTAGTGTCATAAATGATTTATAATGAGTGCGAAATTTTAATTGTTGTTTTCGATTGCTGTTATCTTTAATAGCTTTATGATAAGGTGTAATTTCGCTACTATTTTTTGGATTATTGTCGAATATAAGGAGAAGCTCATTTCGATACTCTGTCTTCGCAAAACGTGATCCGGTTCTGTGTCATTGAGGGAAACAATAAAACTTTACAGTGGAGTATAGTTTAGCACTGACTTTTACTACAAGTGGAACCTCGGTCAGGAACTGAACTATAATTTAAACAAATCATTTAGATAATCTATATTTTTTAATTGAAATAATTCGGGCAAGCCAGACTTCAGTATTTACTAATTATCAAATGTTTGACAGAGCACGACTACCTCCGACAATAGAGGCAAAGGCTAACCCATAATTTCTCCATTTCAATTTTTCTTTTATACCTTAAAAATAATTTTATCACAGAACTTAATCAGTTAATGGTTGAAAGCATCGTTCTATAATATATGGAGATCTGATGTTTATCTTTATTTTTGAGGACCTATATCAAATTGTCTACAGTTATCAATCATTTCAGTCTCGTTTTTAAGGAAAAGAATAAATTGTGGCGTTTAATAGAACCCATCATTGCTGGAGTAACTGGAAGTTTTCAAAACATCTATCGAACTTAGTAAGAAAGCAGGTCAAAGCACGTGCCTCAAATACAGAGACCCATGATACTGAGGAGACTCCTCTCCACACCTTTCCTCTCCCTTTATCCCGTTCTTGATTACCTATTTTCGTCCTACAGGCGGTTTAATAGCAACTTTAATACGTAAAATGAAGTGACAGCTCGAGACAGATCAGACGTAAATATTTTATTTAGCATATTGACCTTATGCTTGGGAGACTTTTAATTGATAGAGAAAAATTGTGTTTTGGCTTTTGAGACGTCTACCCTCAAAAAGAAGACACGTGTTTCGACCTGCATGTTGTTGTTTTTCTAACGCCCAAAGCGAGGAGGCATGTGTTTCGGCTTGCAGCCTAAGAAGAGGCCACAAATACGTGACAGTGCTGCTTGTAGATAAGAAATTAAAAATCCCCTTGTCCCTGGGTTAAATTTAACGCTTAGTTCGAACTTTATTTTAGTTCTCAAGACAGGTAACTAAGGAACTGCTACTATGGGGCGGCAAGCCTGGCGAGCAGTACTAGTTGCTCACTTGGCGAGATTTTTAATTGATAGAGAAAAATTGTGTTTTGGCTTTTGAGACGTCTACCCTCAAAAAGAAGACACGTGTTTCGACCTG
>JAOBYF010025234.1:0-13074 GCA_025403605.1 Parazoanthus darwini
TGTTCAGAGGGAGTCATAGATTCTCATACGCTTAACACTGCGGAAACCGGAGATAAGCGCCGGCCTTATGAGCCGCTTGGCTCGGAAAAGGATTTAGCTTAGCTTTTGGCATATGTGTAAGTAATTCTCAGCGATAGAACAAACCGTCGTTGCTCACACTTCAACATCATCACTAAGAGAATCCGATGATGTCAGTCGTGAGGGTCTTACACCGAGGTAAACCCCAAGCAAAGTAACTGAATTCCTCACTTGCAACGACGCTACAGTAGATACACTTCAATTTCTAGCATTTACGATCGTCTAACTGGTGTAATTTCCAACCTAGGTGTTTGTACAGTATTCTGCAGTAAACACAAATCCGGACCGACACGGACCGTTTGCGCGTGGACAAAAATGTACACTCACAGGTCACGTGGTTGTCACAAGGAACCCGTGTCTCCATCCGGGAGACGTGCGGCTCCTACAAGCTGTTGATGTGCCCCAGCTCAGGCATCACGTGGACAGCGTTGTGTTTCCAAGGCGAGGAGAGCGGCCCCACCCCAGTCAGATGGCAGGTAGGTGAAAGTGGATTTAAATGGGTTACATTCTTTTTGCTTATAAGAATGCTGAGACCGAGATTTTCCCAGATATTTAGGAAATTGTGATGGCCGAATTAAGAACATATTCAGGCTCAGCAAAATTTTACGAGTTATATAAAAACGTGTAGAGTTAATTTAAGAGGAATTTTGTTCAGAAGCCAATAAATGTGTTAACAGCAATTAAAAACTAATGTTTAGGTTCCATAAGAAATATATTTTATCATCCTTTTCACCTGAAAAACGTGACGCGGACATCGGCCAGTTTTATTTCTTTGTATTTTACTATCTTTGTCATTATTATTATCATTTTGTATTTGTATTTGTATTTGTAATTTTCATTAAGTGTTGTCCGATGCAGTGATGCAGTGACCAATCAGATTGACAACTCATTCTCACCACTTTTTTGCGTGTTAGGCGGTGATCTCGATGGCGACCTCTATTTTGTCTGCTGGTATAAGGATCTGTTACCAAAGAAACCAGACCACGAACCTATGAACTACGAAGCGTTGCCCAAAAAGGAAGTGGATCATCCAATCACCGTGAACGATATGATCGAGTTTGTCGTGGATTACATCCGTTTCGATCAGCTTGGCATAATTGACAACGCTCACAAGGCACATGCGGACAAGGAAGAGAAAGGAGTAGAGTCCGAAATATGTCTTAAGGTAAACTAAACAAACTTAGTACACCATGAAAGCATTATCTTTATCCTAGTCTTTTTTTTAAGTTGCCGCGGTGGTCAAGTGGTTGGCGTGTCTGACTCGCAACTCAAAGGTCGTGAGTTCAAAGCTCGGCCTGACCACTGTGTTATGTACTTGAGCAAGACACTTTACTCAACTTGCTCCAGTCGACTCAGTTGTATAAATGAGTACTAGCTTTTGCTGGGGCTAACCTGCAATAGATCAGTGCCCTGTCCAGGGTTTGTCACAGTTTCTTATCCGCTTAACACTGCGGAAACCACAGATAAACGCCGGCCTTATGCGTCACTTGGCTCGGGTGAAGATTTAGTTAAGACTAATACTGAACTAACTTTGGTGCTTTTGTAAAAGATTGAACCTTGTTTATGTTTTAGATTTATGAAACATTCCACGCTAACAGTTTATCATTTTCAAACACTTTTCACACTACTTTTACACTCCAGCCATAATAGATTTACTATTTACACTCATGCTAAACCGACTATCTTTACATTATTTTGATGTTTCTCTTGTAACGCTGTCTTCCATTACTGTTGAAAATGTTTATACCCTCTTACATAGCCACTGAACATACGTTATACTGTATTTCACTAATTGCACAAAAGTTTCACGGCTTTACATTACCTAACAACAGGTACACAACCTTTTTGTTGTCTTACACTACCATTACACCTCGTTTACACCACTTTTACACCAACTTTACGTCACCTATAAACTTGCTTTACGCCACCTTTACGCCACTTTTACACCTTCTTTACGCCACCTCTACACCGTATTTCCATCACCTTTACGCCACCTTTAAATGACGTTTACGCCGCTTTTAACAACCTTTTTGGCACCTTTATATCACGTTTGTGCCACCCTTACATTTTCTTTTTGCATTCTTTACGCCACCTTTGCCCACCTTTATACTAACTTTTTACAACCTTAGACCACTTTTACGCCACCTTTACACCACCTTTACGCCACTGCAGTTCACATCACCCTTTCGCCACTTTAATTTACAGAACTTTGGCGCTTCCTTTCTAGTGTCCTTTACGTCACACAACATTTGAAGTTGTTTCTAAAATGTTTTTAAATATCCACTACTACCTTTACAGATTTTTTTCTTTTGAATTTTGTCTTTAGTTTATTTTTTTAACTCAATAGCCAAGTATACACTTACAACACAAGATCTACAGCAAATCTGTCTTACTATCTTTCGAAAGCAAGAACAAATTATGGAAAATTTAACATTCGATTTCAAGGACCTAAAGTTTGGAATACACTTGAGAAACCTGTTAAATCTGCCAGCCTCGAACAAGATAAAACGAAGACTAAAGAAGAAACCATTAAGAATTACTAGGAATAATTTTTTTTGTTGACTGTTTTTGTCTCTTAATTCTGCTTTCCGTATATTTTCTGTAATTAAACCAGTTGTTTCTCTTTTCTTGTGTGTGAGGTGTTATACTTTCGTAAACCTCCAGCTCGCCTAATCATTAACTGTTCATAATTAGATATTTCCATGTCTGGCTCCCTGACTAGTTTAGCTTTTTAGTTATTTCAGGAAGCCAGTACTTTTTTTATTACTACGTTTTTTTATCATTTTGTAAATTATGTTGGAGGTTGCCAAATAAAGTTGTTGTTGTTGTTGTTGTTATTGTAGTTAGCCGAGCTGCACTCTAAGGCGGTAGATGCCCCCAAGACTGGCGAGTGGCCTGAAATGCCGGCAGAGGCTCGGGTAGAGGAATACCCCGATTTCATGATGAAGACTGACAAGCCAAACTACCCCTCCCAGAAGGTACTGGGGAAGCTGTATCGAGAATGCAGATCGTTCAAGGAAACCATAGAGGGAGGGCCTCGGACTCAAGTTCCTTGCCTTGACCACTCGCTCTTGGTCCCAGGCTTCCAGCAGTATGTAGAGACCGCGAGAGAAATCTACGAGGAGTACACCGAGCAGCTTAGAACGATAATGAATCTTTATGGTATCGAAAGCGAGGCTGAATTGCTGACTGGGTGTTACCGCAGGCTCAACAATCGGCTTGGGCGAGAAAAAGCCGACATTGCCGATATCGTGAATCGTGTTCTGCATGTAATGAGGGTTAATTTCCGACACAGGTATAACGGACTATAAACATCTATGGCTTGATTACTACTTATATTCTAATTTCATTATTATTAACGTTTATTATCATTATCGTTGTTACTGTTCTTATTATTAATATTAATTCGATTCTCTTTTTGTATATTGTTCATTAATGATTGTGTATATTTTGTAGCGCTGCAAAAATGCTGTTATTGTGTTGTCGTTAGTATAGTTTTGATCTGATTCTGACTTCTGAGTCGAAAGTCTAGATTCTTAATATTTCCAAAAGGCTCAAAGATTTAAGTCGTTTGCAATATCTTCAGTCTTCTTGTTTTTTAAAGTCCCGAACGTTTTGTAACTGTAAAGCGCAGTTGAAATATCTATCCGCGCAATACAAGTATTAAAATTTCCTCTACGTATATCAGAGAACAATTTTAAGTATTTTTTAGTCTGCGTTAAATGCTGTTTCTTTCAGCTTCTTTGAAGAGTTTGGTCTTGATGGTAGCTCCTTGAGCAGCAGAGATACCATCACGGACGAGATGAAACAGAAGGCATCTTCCTGGTACTATGTCGCTTACCTACGTCAGGATTACGCTGACACAAGCTACCACACTACTGCTGGCGCAGTTAAAGAGGACCAGACACAATACCTCAGCTTTCCCTGGCTGATTGATGACGTCATGCTGCCTCTCATCAGTGAACGGAGCTCTGCCAAACACCAATCGCCAACGGTTGCCAGTTCCATCTCGCAAAGTTTGTTGAATTTCTTTGAGGAGGAGAGGGGGTCTTTATTGGAAGGGTACAGGGCGAGGATGCGAGTGAAAAACCTAGTGTCCAGGCACCTGGCAAAAGAGAACCCGAGGGACCACGACCTCTCTATAGCTTTGTTCGGCTCTTCAGCTAGTTTTCTTTTTCGTGAGAATTCTGACATCGACCTATGTGTTTTGAGAGCCAGAGAAATCGCCCAGAAACAGACGCTGAGTAAACAACAGCAGCTTGGCGTGTTGAGGCGTTTCAGGCCTGCTATGAAGAAGCTGTTCAAGGTCGCTCGCTTGGTGGAGAATGCGAGGGTGCCGGTAAGTTCATAAATATTTAGAATGTAATATAGTAAAATAATAATAATAATAATAATAATAATAATAATAATAATAGTAATAGTAACAGTAATAATAATAATAATGATAATAAGCTATGCATGACGAAAAGTTGAAGGGCACCCAAGGCTGCAGGAAGTAGCTCGATGCCAGTTTCAAAAAATTTCCAACATTGTGCTGTGATTTAAAAGACAATAATAACAATAATAGTCATAAACAATAATAATAATACTTTTATTTTTATAATACCATTTCTATTTAGAAACCAATAGTGCTTGTTAGTATCAGTATTAGTAGAAGAAATGGTAACAATAATGGTAATAGAAGTAATAATAATAATAATAAATAATAATAATAATAATAATAATAGTATTACTTTTATTTCCATAATGCCACTTCTTTTAGGAAACCAATAGCGCTTAACGCAGGGTTTCTGTGGTCATTGAAATACCTGGAAAATCCATAAGTTTATATATAAATGAAAAACATCCGGCCTAGAGAGTCCTTGAAAATCTTTGAGTTGGTTGTCCGCTGCACCACCGAAAAATTAGCTGTTAGGATTTTTGAAAACTTTACAATTTACAAAGAATGTACAAAAGCTTCAAGTTAATTTGCCCTCAGGGGCCACAGAAAGTAGAAGAAGGTCGTTTAATCTGCTAGAAAAGATGCTGAAAAGTGCTTGGTGGGAACCCTGTTACAAGAGTAGTACTAAACATAAATAGGCAATCTATAAACTAGTTCACATTGTCCAACAGACATACAAATGTGTTCAGCTTATAGCAATGCTAAGTACTAATACGCAAACCAATCTAAATAAGGCTTTTGTTGTTGTAGAATAGATACTCAGTTCTTGAAATGGTTCAGAGACTGCAGTTATAATGTAATAGTCATATTCTCGAACATCTCACATTAGGAATGGTTTGTTGTTATTCGTTATATTTTAATATGCAAACTTAAGCTAAAGAGCTCAAAAAGCCAATTATGAAAAATTGTATTAATACCTATCTTATATTTATCAAGTCCAAAACTGTAGGATCTCTGACTGTGGCGCTTATGTATTCTGTTTAGTTTCGCATATATCACTATTCCTAACTGGCCAGAGGAAATGGAAAATAGAAAATTACACGCTTTTTTTTTTATAAGAACCAGTAAATTTGGCCGCAGCCGAGGCTCATTGTTTTTAATTTTTGGCGATTTGAGCCTCGAATTGTTCTTAAATTGTTCTTATTTCTATATGTGGTTTAAATTGAATAAAAACTAAGCCTACGGTATTGTAGTACGTGTATTGGAAAACGAATTGCTTGGCGGGAGCATTTTTGATCAATTCATCCCCGCGGATTTATCATGAATTCGCTGAGTCATTTTCCCCGAGAGGATTTTCAGTGATTATCCCAGGAAAAAAAGTATTTTAGGACGGTTTTTGACTCTTAGAGTTTATGGGTTGGTTGTTTATTTTCAGAATTTTGAGCACACTGACATATTTGCGTATTTTATTATGTGTTACGTCTAAATTTTGATAGTTTTGATACAGTTACTACTTTAATTAGAAATCCTTAAAAGTTTCCCCCCAAATCGCGCCTTCTTGTCATAGGTAATTGCCTGTAAGACTCCAAACAAGAAGGAAATAAATGCACCCAGACGAACTACTTGTGACCTCAGTGCATCATGGGATGGCCTGCTCAAAGCAATTATTGTGGTCAGCTACATCAAGTCGTACCCAGGCCTCCTTCCCATCCTGAGGCTCATTTTGCAGTGGGGCCACGACTCTCGCCTTACTGGTCACGGTGAACAAGCTGGCACAAACACGACTGTTCTGGTGTTCCTTGTGTTAGTATTCTGCGTGTACCAGAGGTATGTGAGGAATTTTGACGAGGACGGCGTGTGGACCACGTGTTTGGGCATCTCAACTGGTCAGGTGACTAGTCAAGAAATGTATGGAGACTGGGAACAAGTAATTCACAATCTCGATGCACTGACAACTGTACCTCGGTCTTCGGCTGTGAAAATTGGGCATGCATCAATTGGCGAAGCACTGTTGTCTTTCTTCCGGATGTACAACATGGTCTTGGATGTGGAAATCCCAGAACCATTTGCGGGCTTTCTTGGAGTGAGCCACGTGGCTGAGTTACTAGATCCCGAGCGACTGCGCATGCTTCGGGAGCACATGCAGCGTGCTTTTCACATCATGGCACTTCACGGTGACGTCAAAGTTCTGCTTAGCTTAAGCAAGTCGGAGGTCCATCGGGTCATTTTTCTGACAGGTGCTCTGTCGTACACCATGATGGGATCCGAGAATCATAATGCCCGAGAGCTGTCCAAGAGTACTGGCGCGAAGGTAAATAGGCACTCTAAGCGTTTGTTAAACCAGAACTGTACCTTCAAAGTTACTAATAGCTACCTTTAGCAGTCAAGACGGCAACGGTTGGGACGATTGCACTGTGCAAAAGGGCGTGACATGTTCTAAGTCCATGATATGCGTGTATCATGGACACCCGTGTATCATCACAAAATGATACCCCCGTGTATCATTACATCACAAAACACCAAGTAACCCTGCAGTATCATTGTCCGGGAGATTTCATGATGGTTGACTGTCACGGCTCATTAAATATTTCTCTAGTCATGTAATGGGGTTAGTTTTAGGCTAATGTGATAAGGATGTGGTAAGTCCTTTCTTAATTGTAGAAGTACTCTCTTGGAGTTCGAGGTAGCTTCAAGGTTCAAGCAAGGATACACAACAGAGAAGTTAAATCATTACCTTTAAGCATTTTATCTATGATAATAAGCATATCGAGTATGGCCGTTGTCAAGTATGGTTGTGGTCTTTCGTTTCACAACTTCCGCATTTGCATTTCCTTATTGGAGCCCGTAATTTTGATCGCCGCTTTACCAAACTGAAGTATCATGGGAAAAAAGCGGACGGATCCATTTCAGTTTTGTTGTAAAGTTTTCTGTCACTTTGATTGAACCACTTCCGAAGTTGGCTTTTCATTAATGTTACAGGTAACAATTCGACCCAGGCTACCCGGGTCGGGGTTCGGTTTAGTGCTCGAGGCGGTGGGAACAGAGATGGCTGTGCGAGGTGTTGAGAACTCGCTGGATGTGATGACGACTCAGGCCATACGTAACCGCGCCTCCATCATGTCGCAGTGCTTCGTACAAGGGGCCAACCAGATGCTGTTCGAATGTTGCCATAGCGACGATGACTACGTCACTCTTGTGCCTTACTATGGCAACCACCACCCCACCCACGACGGGTGTGCATTATACGTGCCAATGATGTCTAACCCGCCCAGAGAAGTTGTGGATATAGGAAGCGCTTTCATGCGCGAGGAGTTTGCTTCTTTCAAAGAAAACTTTCTCTCGCAGTTAGAGGTAGGATATTTTATCTCGTATCGCTTTGTTAGTTTAGTTTAATTTATTTAGTTCGTCACAGATTTAACATATGAATACAATACATAGAATTGAATAAAAGAAAACAAAGTGTGACAGGGATACTTCCCGTCTTGACGGATGGTTTGCATGAGCAAGTCGTCCGGGTTCAGAACAGATAAAGCAACAGAGGTGACACTTATTGTGATGTAGTTGATTGTCTCTATCGAGGCTTAGTGGCATCACCGCAGCCAATCAGAACACTCGTTTCAAATGCTTTAACCCAGTTATAAAATGTGTTACTATGCCCTCCTCTGTGCTCTACAGATTGTTAAAAGAGATCACGTGATGTCTCTCCATGGTCCGCTGGAGTTCGCGGTCCACTTTGGAAGAATCTACACGTTCAGCTTACCCAAGTCATTTACAGAGGACACAGAGAAGTTACTGTCAAGAAATTTCAGTCAACGTTGAAGCGGAGCTATAAAGCACTTTCTGCGTTCAACCTCCCTGCAAGGATAAGAACAAGTCGTCCTAAGTACTCGGCCAAGTTTAGCAAGAAGAAAGGGAAAAAGAAGAAAAGCAAGAAATCCGGCTTTCTGTTTGGAGCAGAAGAGGAAGAAGAAAAGATTAAAAGGAAGGAAAGACCATCGAGAAGTTCGTTTTTTACGGTTATTCGCTCGAAAGAGAAGCTTGAAATGTTCCTACGAGCTCGTGGTTTTAGAGAATGCGAGGTAAATGTGTTAATTCAATTGGCGTGAATTAGTTTGAGGAACTAAGTGGATTACAACATTTATTGCTACCAATTATTTCAGACGCATGGTGTGGTGTGGTATGTGGCGTAGTGTATTGTTGTGGTGTGTAATGTAGTGCCGTGTGGTGTGTTGTCGTGTGTGGTGTAATGTGGTGTGGTATGTTGTGTTGTGTAGTGTAGTGTAGTGTGTAGTGTAGTGTAGTGTAGTGTAGTGTAGTGTAGTGTAGTGTTGTGTTGTGTTGTGGTGTGTGATGTAGTGCCGTGTGGTGTGTTGTCGTGTGTGGTGTAATGTGGTGTGGTATGTTGTGTAGTGTAGTGTAGTGTTGTGGTGTGTAATGTAGGTATGTGGTATAGTGTAGTGTTCTGGTGTGTAATGTAGTGTGGTGTTGCGCTATGCAGTGTACAGTGCTGTGCTGTTTGCTTAGAGACTAGATCCCGGCAACGATGTGGTTGTTCTAGTTGCGGTGCCGGCTTTGTTTGTGTTACATTTGGAGTCTTACGCTAGTTTAAACATGAAAGAGCGGTCTTACGACCAGACCAGTTTTCGACGCTCGGTTATTGAAAATTCTAAGTTTTATTTTTAAAAAGCTATTGAACGAAGATTTGGTTTTCATATCCCAGTGTAAATTTGCTTGTTTACATTCGCTATACATGTGTACGGTATGACGCAAAAACCAGTGTCTTGAATCGAGAGGATCTAACCAAAAATTGTTATATTTTACGTTGCAGAGTTTTGAGAGTGTGGTTGTTGATGTGCGCACAGATCACGAGTTTGCTGTCAAGTTTGGTAAGAGCTTCGACTTTCAAGGAATAAACTTTCCTAAGCTGCGTTGGAGCTTGACAGATGTCAAGAGAATCTGGAAAGAAAACACGGTCGTTGAGGATTCACACGAGCTAGATGGGGTTGAGAGTGACGTCAGATTAATGTTGGTGTCCCGTCGTGCTTTGAGCAGCGAAGAAATTCAGGGAACAGAATATGAAAAATACCGCGGACTGCTAGAGCCTACGCCCCGCTCCACATATTCCGGCATTCCTTTTAAGGTCAAACAGGAAGTCTGGAAAGATGTGGTACTCATCCGCCAGAAGAAAGCCAGAATTTTTCGACTTGAGCCCCTGATATCTCAAGGGGCAAGCGAGTTTATGTCAGCAATGATGATCGAAGTTTCATCAATCATGGAATACTCGCGTCCAACCAGGCACGCCTCGGCCTTCAACAAGGCGTTTGAACGCTACGAGGTGAGCTTGCATCCTGCGTTGCCAAGCAACTGGATAGACAGCGAAGTAGAGCAGTTTCTTAGGAACATTTGGGCTTTTTCATTTGCTCTTTCGACCTACTTGACTGGTTAATTCAAGGTTGAATGAGCCAAGATTATGCCACGCAGTGGAATCTACTTGGCTGAATGCCATGCAGATGGGCGAGTCACTAGACTCCAGAAACACTCTAACAAGTCTGAATATGTCATGTTTTATTTTCCAGTTGCTTTCGTTGTCTATGATAACACTATAACACTACACATTTTACTAGAAATTGCATTATTTTTTAAACTCTAATAAAGCACTTTGTACGATTAAAGAAAACGTACCTCAGTTTAGTGGATTGTTATGGGGTACGTATAGTTAATGACCGAATGCACGTTGAACATAAAAACACTGTTCTATACTTGGTTATAGCTACAGATGGGGATTGTGTAGGACTGCTTAATCTATTACCTTAAATACGATATAGAACTTCCTCATTTGATTTGATTATGAAGGCACATGCATTGTTTTGAGCTGTCTTTTATGTGCCATAAGAATTTATATTAGAGTCAGCAAGACCATATTTGCTTTGTTTAAATGTCAAACAGTGTCTGTGTTTTATTTCACGAACGAAATTTAATACATTCGATGCTGCAGACCGAAATGAAATAACTTTTACAACTTCAAGTGACTAATTATTTGTAATAATAACAATTTTCGGCAAGTATTCCTTTTAAAGAAACAACATTGCAAAACATTTGGTTGGTTGACTTGAATGTCAACAAAACTGTCCCTTTTTAGTTGAAAACCATTGAAGCATTTTACTTCGATAAAAAATTAAATATTCTTCCCTTTTATTTTGAAGTAACTGTTGATTGGAACTTTACCTTTCAAACGTACCATTTTGAATGATTAATATACATTTGATAAAAATACTGTTGTAGAGGTTACGAGAAAATATGATAATTTTAAAAGTCGTTTTAATTTTCAAGCAAAGTATCCTTTATACTTAAGACTGAAAGAGATGACACAAACCTGATGCCCCTTCAATCAACGTGTTTGTTATTAAAATACGGTATTTGACTAAATAAATTACCAAAGTTAGTTGTAATGAGCGTTTGACTTTTCACTTTCTGCAAAGAGGAACTGCAGCGCCTTTTCAGAGAAAATAGAGGATAATTTACTTTCTATATCTCGGTTTCTGAAACAAGGCTATGATTTTCATCAAGACCGTGTTCAGAAGAGAATGGTGGGACTTCAATTGAGTTTGAGTTTGCTTGTACAACTGGGGTTGCTGTAGCGATGTAACGCCAGTCACTCGAAGCTTTTGACAATGTGTGTCAAGTTCGCTTGGACACATTGATTCTATACATGTTCAACAGAAGACTCAAAGCCTTTGGTACAACAGCTCGAAAATTGACTGCTGGCCAAAAACCTATCGTCATAGCTGTTTCGTTGATGTAGTAAGCCCGATGGAGATCAACTGCTGTGCAGCTGCTCGTGGGCGCAAAACTTTATCATTTGAATATCTCAGTACTGCTTTTGGTATTGTCATAGGTTGAGGGCTACGTACAAGAGTCCGAGAAGGATCCTTGTTGCCTTCCTTAATAAGGCCCTGACTTTTTGAGTTCCTATCATCAATTGAATAAGTGTTCGCCACCGGGCACGTTTTCTGCCCCACACACATGCACCCCACCGCCCAGTGGCCCTCGGGCTTCTTTGAAGTCGGCCTGTTAACTCTTTCTGGGGGCACCTGTTTTTTCTTTTTCGCTGCTTCACCCCTCGTTCCTTCCTCCGCCTTAGAATCACCTGATCCATCTGCATCCGGGTTACTTGATAAGACATTTTTATTTTCTTTAGGTCTAGCAAGGGTCACTTGATTTGTGGAAGACTGCTTTTTCACAACTCCCGGTTTCTTAATTGCTTGACCTTCCACTGCCAGATTTATGCCAATGTAAGGCGGAGCTGACACGAAAGCCTGTGCAAAGAACAAGATCAAACTACTGTGACGAACGTTTCAAAAGTATATTTAGATAAATCAACGCGATCAAAATGTCGATCCCACATACAGCAGACTTGGTGAAAGTCATTCGACAATCATCTACTTGTTTGCAAAAATTTACAGTTTGGTTAAAAAAAGTACAGACATTTCACAACCAACATGCTGGGAAGTTTCATTTCAAGTGGTCATTTGCGAATCAGTATAAAACAAAACTGATTGATTTGCCTTGCTGGCTTCTCTACAAGCTGTGTTTACACAACCAACGAAGCTTCAAGAGTTGTTGAAACATTTTACAGATGTGCAAATATCAAGATGTAAAATGGCTATGTATAGAAGGAGATGGTATGAGACTTGATTCTTTTCAAGTTTCCCTTTGTGTAAAGTTGTGATTGGTGAAATGGCACCAACATCTAGTTTTACAAAAGAAACAAACTTTAGATAACAAAGAGTATTGATATAGGTGCGTTAAGTAGGTTGACAACCGACAGAACATTCAAATTAGTCTATATCGTTTTCATTGATACAAATGAACGTAAATTTCTAGTAAGAAAAAATTATTATGTGACACAAATTTACAAGGCAGACAATTACCTGTTTGTAAGCAAGTTCATATCTCCCAATGTCACAGTTCTTGTCTTCGCGGCGGTCCAGTACAACTGCGTGACAACAAAAAGTTGTTTAGTAGATCTTTACAACTCGATAAAACAATTTCTTGTTTTAACGCGACCAAATTCATTTTTCACTCTTTTGTGGCGTTTTTCGTGACAATGACGGGTCAACTTTTAACGAAAAGTGTAACGCTCTTTGTCCTATCAGAAGAGCACAAGGTAGAAGATGGGAAATTACCTTTCATGGTGTCCTCGATGACTTGTGCACAGAGTTTACGAGTAACAGGGGTACTGGGACTCATCGCTGGACTACAGTTTATTTCAATCTGTTAGGAGGAAAAGTAGCGTTCAACTTGATACTAAAAATCACTGGGTACTTTCTTACTAAAAAGCGGTCTTAAGGGAAAGTAATGCAATAAACTAGGGATGAAGTGCAAGTCCACTCTTGCTGACAAACTTAAAACTTTTGCAAAACCGGCCGCAAAGTTTAATAATAATATTAACATTAATATTAATAAAAGTACTACTAGTAATGTTGTTAATAATAGTAGTAGTGACAACAAAAATATTAAGTCCCAAAATCGTTCAATCTAATTTTCTTGAAATGACATTATACGCACGGCGACACGTTAAATGGCCATTTTCATTGTCTTCAAAGACTCTGAAA